>JAGDQP010003872.1:0-35627 GCA_022664845.1 Lepisma saccharinum | reverse complement strand
ACACACACACACACACACACACACACACACACACACACACACACACAATAGAAGATACATATTAACTCCGAAATTTAGTGATTTTTAAGATACAGAAAAAACATGAACAAGTACACATTTTACTCACTGTGAACAATTAGCATATTCTAAAACAACCAAATAATATAAATCGCTGACTGATTTTACTTAAAGCTTTGCCAACGAAGGGTTTCTCCCAGCCTAATTAAGTATGAGGGTTTGCTTTGCTTTCCTTGTTTAACATTAACCACCCATCAATGGGCACGTTATTTGTGAATTCAATGTTGTATATAGTCGTATTAAGTTAACACAGTATCGAACTTACAAAACTGTCAGTTTACGCCTTAAACTTATTACATTATTAAAAAAAATACAGAAACTAGTTGAGAAGGCTTCACACTATATTCCAAAGAGTCCACTAGACTTCGGATAATTTCCGTGGTGACTATCTTCCGAAATGAAAAATTAGAAACGTTATGAGTAAAATATTATGACAAATAAAAGGTTGTTTTAATAAATGCCCTGTTACGAAAATTCTTACTTCTCCATGGCCATATCAGTAAAACCTTGATATTCAATAGCGTACAATAACAACAACTTAAATAAAAAATTGATAGAAGTATGAGCATAACTCCTTTGTACACCAATTAAGACTTCATACAACATTTTGTAGGTAACCTGACTACACATAACCTCACAATATATATTTTCCTCTTTAATTTTTTTTTATTTGGTGATTTTGTTGCTCTTTTTTCTACATTTTTTATTATTTTTTAATAATTATGTTTATATATATATATATATATATATATATATTTATATATACAGGGTGTTCCCTTAATGCGTGCAAAAAATTTAAGGGTGAGTACCTGAGATCGAACTAAGAAAAAAGTGATGAAAACGGGTGTCGAATATTAAGTACTTTCGGAGCTATAGGCTGCCGAAACCGTGGGAAAATGAACTTCAGAGCTGATTATTTCGAATACGAAAAGGCGGAGAGTAGGCGGTTGAGAGTAAATTAGAGGAAGTCACACCCGGGCTATCCAAAAATTCATGTTTGGAACTCCTACAAGCAGGGCGCATGGGATTCCCCAAACGAAAAAGGGGGTTCCCAAAAATTATTCCAAGTAAAGTAGGGTCAAAAACGGCATAAATGAGACGTCTTCTACACAGGTAACAATAATTCGTTTACTGCATGTCCATATGTCAAGTAGATTCCGAATGCGGAGCGAATTGGAAAAACCGTGCCGGATTACATAACTGTCAGGAGTATGAGTTACAAAAATTCAATGAACAGTTAAATTATGTGTCCCAGAAGAAACAGTGTGTCATTTGTCAGTGGAATGCCGGTGAGTATGTGAATATCAAATGGAGTGTAAGGTAAAAGGTGACCCCGTTGGTGGGGTGGACAGTGCGCAGGGCACGATGCTTGGATGAAGAATCCCGGCTATGCCGTGGAAAGTTGTCAGCATTGAGAACTGCACATCTTTGAACCGAAAGGCGCACGTATCATTATTGACTAATAGCACTAGAATTAAAAAATTGAGGACTAAAAGTACAAAACGTAATGTATACCCAAATGTCGTGAAATTGGAAAGGGCAAGGAACGTTCATGTGTATTTCAAATCTAGTTGATAGAGCGTACATAACATCCTGAAAGGGTATCATCATGTGATTAGTTCTGAACTTATAAGGTGTAATGTAATTCCTGAAACTGTTAAAATCGAAATCGAGAAAGACTGAATTGCTATGCAGATCCAACAGCAAGATTACAAATGCAGTTGGCTGTCCTTCTTAACAGAAAGAAAAACACAATAGCATAACTGCTTGGTGAAGATTAGTAGCTACGATCGCAAACATGAAATAAGCACAGACAGGGGAGACCGTTCGTGCTTGTGTCCCGCTCAGGACGAACATAAGGTTTGCATAATGTTCATGTATTCCCTGTTCCATAATGCAAACACCGGGGCAATACATTGAACAGAGGCACTGACCCATTCCATTCTACTGGAGAAAGCTCCCCGAGGGATATCATCGTACATACGTAACGATATGGAACCTTCAGGTGCAGGTAACACTAGAAACTAGTTGAAAAGATTCACTACATTTGTAATGATACTATTACTGCTAGTAGTGAATAAAATAATAATAATACGTATTATTATTATTATTATTATTATTATTATTATTACTATTATTCACATTCTTCTGAGCTTATTCGTTTGTCTCCTCTAAACTTTGAAATACAAAAGCATAGACATTAACGTGAAACAAACACCAGACAGAAACAGTTGAAATGCTATTCTTGAGCTACAAATAAGGAAAGCGAGAGTTTTGTTTGTGGACCACTATGCTTGTAATGTGCTGTTGGCAAAGAATGAAGCCCTCACTAGTCACAGGAAGCAGACGACGTTTACCTGTTGCTGTTCTTTACTGAATCCACTGGAGGAACACCACCAGAATACACACATTCCAGCACCACTTCCGTCTCGAACGTGGGTTCGAAAGTACTTACGTTTCCTGTGCCTCTGTTGTAGTTTAGAGCGAGAAGACTTTGTGCGTCAAATTGGTAGTTTTAGTCAATTTAAAATGGTTTATTCATTTAGTGAAATGGCCGATATGCATTTAATGTATGGTCGTGCCGATGGTAATGCCTTGGCTGCGCAACGTATGTATCACGAATATTTTCCAAATCGCCAGGTTCCAAATGTAAGGACATTTACTGCCATTGACAGGCATCTTAGGGAAACTGGTAGTTTTAGTGCAATGTGTGACCGTGGAAGACCAAGAACTGAACTTCAACCTGAACAAGAGGAACAAGTTCTTAATTTAGTAGAAGAACATCCGGAAATCACTATACGAAGAGTTGTTACCAGAGAAGGTGTTGCACCAAAAGTCATTTGGCGTCTATTTCAGAAGGTGTTGCACCAAAAGTCATTTGGCGTCTATTTCACGAACAATTGCTATATCCTTGGCATTTACAACGTATTCATGCTCTCGAGAGAACTAATTATCTTCCGCGACTAAACTTTTGTGAATGGTTTGTGAGACAAGTTACAAAAAAATCCCGCCTTTGCATTATTAATTCTGTTTACAGATGAGTCATGTTTCACAAGGGATGATATAATCAATGTTCATAATCAGCACGTATGGGCAGAAGAGAACCCACATGCAATTGTCGTCACTAATAACCAAAGACAATTTTCTGTCAATGTCAGGGCCGGCATGATCGGGAACCACCTCTTAGGACCATACTTTTTTCCACATCGCTTAACGGGCGAACGTTATCTAGAATTCCTGCAACGTGAACTTGCGATTCTACTAGAGGATATACCGCTGAATGTTAGACGCAAAATGTGGTTTATGCACGATGGAGCTCCACCCCATTTCTATGGGCAAGTTCGAATACATTTAAATTACGTCTTTCCGGGAAGATGGATAGGAAGGGGTGGTCCAGTTGCTTGGCCTGCTCGTTCACCAGACTTAACTCCTATGGATTTTTATTTGTGGGGACATTTGAAAAGCATTGTGTATTCACCGGAGGTTCGTGATGTACGAGATCTGCAACAACGTATCCACGACGGATTCCAAGTAATTCGAGATACGCCTGAAATATTCGACAACATTCAGCGTTCATTAACTCGCCGCGCCCACGCTTGCATTCGCTCTCATGGAGGCCACATTGAACACATATTGTAAAATGATGATACCATTAGACAGCAGCCTATTGCTAAAACACAAAGAAGGTGACAAAGACATCACACATGTGGTAAGTACAATGCATTAATCTGATAGATTTTGGATTTGGATTTATTTGTGACTTATAGGCCCATTCCTTGCCAATCACAACAAGTATTGTAAGCATAGTGATCCACAAACAAAACTCTCTGCTTTCCTTATTTGTAGCTCAAGAATAGCATTTCAACTGTTTCTGTCTGGTGTTTGTTTCACGTTAATGTCTATGTTTCACCATAGTCTAACAATTTTTTATTGATGACAGGAATAACCGCAAGTCCATATTTTATGTTAGGTAGAAAGTAGTTTTTTATAAAAAGAAGAACAGTCCGAGTACCGCCAAATTTGGTTGTTGCAAGCGATCTTAAAATATTTAGTATTTTGTTACCTTTTACAGAAGTTAAATTGACATGAGCATTCATGTTAAACTTAGCATCAAATGTGATTCTTAAGTATTTCACTCGATCCACAACATGTATAGAGGTGTATCGCGGAGTGGAAGGTCTTTTGTATCTTCTATAAGGAGGTAAGAAGGTAATTAACGAAGATTTTTGTTCTGATATTTTAAGATTTCTTTGTTTCAACCAACCCTCAATGTCCTTTATCAGTATTTTTAATTCAAGAAACCAGTTGTTTTAAACTGTTGTCAGGTACCATAACAGAAAAATCGACTGCATATAAAATGAAAGTAAATGGAGAACGAATAATCTTTTCAATGTCTGATAAATGGACGTTAAAAAGTATTGGACTCAGAACTGATCCTTGTGGAATTCCGACGTTGATAGGAATTTCCTTTTTATAACTCCATCCATGTATAAAAATCCTTTCCGATGATGGAGCAAGTTCCATAAAAGCTAATATAAAAACGAGGAATTTTTTGAGCAGCTAAAATGTCCATTAACTTAGATATTTTGACAGAATCATAAACCTCCGCAACGTCAAGAAATGCCGCATGTACCGGTTGCCTTTTAGCGAAATTATTTACTACATTTAGACCCAAAATTGCCAAAGCGTCAAGGGTACCTTTGTTTTTACGAAACGCAAATTGATTAGGCGATAGTTTTCTTTCCGCCTCAAGGTCACTCTAATCGAGTTAAAATACATTTCTCTAATAACTTAAGAACGTTAGATGTAAGACCTAACGGTCTGTAGTTTTTCGATTAGAATGGGATAGATGATTTGGTGTGTCAAATCGATAGGCACTTGGTCAGTCAGTAAAATAGAGTTAAACACCGTACACAGCCAATAGAGTCCAATCTCTGGCAAATTTTGTAACGCCTCGTTTCGGATTTTATCAAACCCGGGACAAGAGCTTCTTGTGTTACTAAGAAGAATTTGCAATTCTCGGATAGATATCGGTTTATACATCGCCTTTCCACCTGTACTAGTTGTCGTCCACACAAAATCAAGATCAGGACATTCCTCTTTACAGTGAGTGCACGTTTTACAAAAATTTTCAGCAAACGGCTCTTGCCATGTAACATCAAGAGTGATGGGTTGATTTATGTGGAGACTTAACACACCTTAAAATATTCAGAATATGACTAATGGGAGTTCTAGGTTACAGCTCCCTATAGAACTGATGCCAAGCTTTGCGTTTTTCTTGTTTGATTTTCCTCTTAATTTTAACAATCAGAGACTTATGATGAATAAAGTGTTCTCGAGAAGGATTTCCCAAAAACTTGAAGTAGCTTAACTTTTTCTCGTTTCAAAGTACGTGACAACTTGGATTCCACCATCTGATGTTTTGAACTTTAGATGGATTACCCTTTACACAATTAATTAACGGGCACGCTGACCTTAATGCCGTTACGATCACAGATATAAAATATGAATATTTTTCTTGAATATTTTTTTTCCATAATCGCGTTGTCTTCTAATAAAAATTTAATAACCTTTCGATATTTACCCCAATCTGCATCTGTTTTCCATTTGCGCAGAGGATGCGTGATTTTGAAAAAAGAACCTGAATGAGGATGGATGAAATTTATAATGTATGGGTAATGGTCGCTCGTATACATATTATCTTCAGTATGCCACATAACCTTACACGCAAAATATGTGAACAGATAGCTAAATCTATTGCAGAGGGAGTAGTTCCATTAGATGGGGCTGTGGGTGATACTGTGATCACTTAAAAGAACCAAATCATTATTGTCTCAAAACAAACGCATTTTCCTTCCTAAAGGACACGTATACTTATTTCCAGTCTCCTCCAGATGACAGTTATAATCACCAAGCAGAAATATAGGATGTGAAGCACAAGTAGTGAATTATTGTAACTCTTCAAGTGTAATTTTATTTTTACTTTTCCCTGTCGGAATATAGACTGAAAAAAATAGATATCGATCCAAAATTTTGCTTGACTTTTATACCACAAATTTCTATCTATCAGTGAGAGAGAAACTATTAGGAATGTCTACCTGATCCCAAAAAATTGACTTATGTATAAGAATTCCCTCCCCTTTTAACTGATCATCATATGTTGGTACCTTCAAACTAGCTTTTTCTCGCCCCCAAATTTCACAAACACACTATCTGAGGAGTGTGTTTAATAAGTAGTTTTTGTAGGAATACTTTTCGAACAGCAAGAGATTTAACATTCCAGTGTATGATTCTCATGAAGACTACTAGTATACGAACAGGAAGAAATGTTAAAGTAAACAGTACCTGTAATAGAGCCTAGTGAAGAAATAATGTATATTTTGACCTCTATTTATGAATATCTTAAGCATGTCTATTTTTTAACAAACAAACGAACAAATAATAATAAAAAAAAACATTGCATGTTATTGTTTTATTTTTATTTATTTATTTAAATTACCAACTATCAGGGTCAAATTATTCATGAGAGATTTGCAGTGCATTATCATCATTTGAGATTTGGGGTCAGTAAAGTCACCAGTGAAATTATTTAGAATGCTAGAAATAGTAACCATCATACTACGAACTGCATTTGTAATTAGTATAGGATTAACGATTCCAGGAGGGGGATCTAAGACAGACTTGTGAATTAACTGGCTTCGATTAAACTTTATTATTATTATTATTATACAAAAAGTCCGCCTTCTTCGAGGGGTTCTGCTTTTGAGTCGGGTTTAAAATTTTTGACCTTCTGGTAGTATTTTTGGGCACCAGGTACTAGATTATCACCACCATTACCTCTCCTATCGAAAACATCTTGTCTTGAGCGTTTCTTGAAGCCATGTAATGGGGGACAAACCTTGATTATTACTTTCTGAACTACCAGGATTAAGATGCATTTGTTTTCTTTGCCAGCTATTTATTGGTACTAATCTTTGATGAGACGGCGCACGTTCTTCCAGACTACTTGTGCCTTGTACATTACCCGACTTATCTGAAATTGAATACCCAGAGTTGATCTTAGGTATGATTATATCCTTGGTTGAAAGCATGAGGCATCTTAGGCCATCATGTTTTTGTCTTTTTCAGCCAGTAAACGAAAGTAAAGCTGTTCATTTTGTTCACGTGTCGGTGTCGCCATCTAGCGTACAGTAAAATAACGCCAGAGGACTTAATAATCCACAAGCTTTCATAAGATCCACTAGACTTCGACAGGTGGTTAAGAGGTTAAAACTTACATACTGAAAAGGTATGAACAAAGACTTTGAACGAGTTTACACCCGACTACAGTCTTGTTCACACCTCTGTGAGTTTTACCTGTTAACTTTAACGAATCTCAGTGGGATGAACGAAATATTGATGTTCTACAGCTTATTCGCGTTAACTTTGTACCATAATTTAGTACAAGGTTAAATATCCCTTCAATCTTGAATCTGAATTTTATTTATGGCCTTTGGGCATCTAAGGCTCAGACTGGGATAGGGGAAGGGAAAGGATTCAGAAATAGCTTCATTCTTATGTAACATACTGAGATGGAACTCACTTCTCGTACAGCACTACCATAAGGTGATACGAGATACAGAAAGCATGTTCATGTTAAGATATGCAATTAGCCTTGTACTAATTTCAGTGCAAAGGTATGGAAAATTAAGGATTTCCTTTTTTTAAAGTTAATTTTTTAAAAAAATTCGTCCTCCTCTTCTATATTAGGTCTTGAAATGAACCGGTGTAAACAGGAACGCCGTTCCTGTTCGTGAATGTCTGGAGCCTTCCTGTTCAATCTTGTCAATATGGTAATCATAGACAAGAAAAGGGACAATAGCATGTTAACGATGATAAAGCGCTCCACTTCGTGAACATTTCTATTTCCAGCTCTGCTCTATATGCATCTCAATGAAAAATATCCGTAAGGGTACTGGCTGTCAGCTTCTATCCCATTTTGTTCTAGTTTACTAAAACAGCATACGAGAGCAACCAGTATCAACGTATACAGCGTTCCGTAATGTACAAATTGTCATCTCAGTATAACAGAGTATCAAACTATCATGATTTTGTTTTATCATATAACCATTTTTTGAAAAAACTGGTATCGATATCAGATTTAAGTTGAGGTAAAAATTTTGTCTTTATTTCTTGATATTTTTTTCTGTTAATCTATTTATTCATCTTTTACCCTTTCTGTATTGATTGCTTATCTTTATTGTTTGACAATTCAGTGAAAAATGGTCATTAATGCTGTATCTGGGTTCTTGTTAAATAAATATATTTTTTCAATATTCACTAGGCTTATAATAAGGGGTGATCTTTAGATACCACTCTACGTTCAAGACCTAATCTATGACACGCAGGCAAAATTACACAGGTAAAAAATCACGTATGTAAATACATTCATGAGGGTTTAAGAACTAACCCCTACTTTTTTTAATCGTAAAACGCCTATTTTTTATTTACCAAAAGGCTTCCGTAGTGGATCCTCCGACAATGGATTTCTGCCTGTAAGGTATTAGTTTTGAAACCTTAGATATTTTTACCTACTTTGTGATTTTACTTATCTATGTAACTGTACCTGCATAGCTTCCTCCTGATGATAGTTGTACAGCATCATTGAAACTTTGATGATAATAAATACAGTTTCTCGGGAGATAGCATGTTTGTGTGGTACGTACTTGCTCAGTATGAAAGTGGTGAATGGCCCTTGTTGATTTTCATATCTTTTAAGATTTCTATTCTGTGTTCAGTTCTCTGCTTTGTATTAAACTACTTTTACACTTGCACTTTTTCATGAGAAAAACTTATTTATTTCCTTGCACCTACTCAAGAGGTAGCAGTACTTATCTACGGCGACCGGTAAAAAGTTCATTTTACCACGGATTTTCAAATATTTTTAGGAATATCATGGTTTCATCCCATTCTTTCGACGAAATGACTCAATAGCCTCTTTAATATGATGCACCAGTAAAGGCTTCACGAAATATTTTTGTCGTAGAAATACAGGTTATTATAATAACCCTGCAACAACTTTCTTACGAGAACTTAAATTTTAATAATCATTATTAAAAGACTGCATTTATGTACCTTTACAATGTCATATATTACGTTGAAGGGCTATTCAATCATTTTTTACACCCTTTCTCAAAAGGACGAGATGGAATTATGATATTTCTAGAAATGTATGGAAGTTCATGTTCAACGTTTGGTATCTTGCCGGCCGCCATACTGTTGCCTATTAAGCATGTACCAACTACGAATACATTTTTGCAATCTTGAAGAATTTAACAAAGTTTAAAAACCTACCTGAGCACGGTGTTAAAACATTCAGCATAACCTTTCATTATTTTTAACCTTATACTTCCTTTCATGGTAGTTCCAATGTAGTCAGTTTGATCTGAGTCATTACACCAGATCAAGTTCTATTGGATGGAATAACATTTCATGCCGATAGTTTTAACCAGTGTTCGATTTGCTAGAGGGTATGTCGGGGATATTCCCTGGTGCGTGAGGATTTCATCCCCGGTTGTTCATTCCGAATATCATCCCAATCAGGTGGGGGATATCTTTGTATTTCTACCCAAACATGTGTAGTAGATGCGAATTTACAAGCAACCACTAGTTTTAGGATCCCCCTTCTTAATTTATAACAAATCGAACAGTAGTTTTAACAACGTGTTCAAGTAGGTTTATTTTTATTTTTAAATTCTAAACTGATACTCGAAACCTTAATAAATACACAACACAGCAAATGCTAGGGGGTGCAATATTATGAGCTAAGGCGCGGACGGGACGAAAGCGAGCCTTTCTCCGTCACTGAAACATGACATTATCGCTACAAGATGAAACTTACTTTTCGCTTCTCAACGTCTTCTTTCACGTGGCCCTCCACCGGCAAACTTTCCAGTTCCGCCTTCGTTAAAACGCTACGAATGTGTACGACCTCTTCTAAAGTTAAAGAGAGACATTCTACAGCTTGCTGCCAATGTTTCTGAAAAAAAAAATAGAAATAGTTTTGTGTATTAAAAAATCTGTTGACTAAATATTTTAACTACTTGCAGTAAGATTTTCTTTAACAATTTTAGGTACATTATTAAAAAAAAAAAATGCACTTACTAACGTTATATTATACGCATTATAATGTATACAATTCTACAGTATATTCGATACAAAAGCATTAAGAAATTGCAGAAAGAGAGTGAGTTAGGATTTCGGAACAACGGATGTTATTGTTTTATTTTAAAAAGTAGATGATGTAAGAGATGTCATTGATCCAGTACGAGCAATACGTAAGAAAGAAGTAAGACATGCAAGTAGCATATATTGATTTAAAAAAAAAAATCGACAGAGTAACGGTAAAACTAGAAGAAAATGAAACAGGCTTGTAACATTTGGCCCAACTTACTTTACACAAAGTTAGCAGAGAATGTAACAGAGATACTTCAATACCAACTCAGGGATCAAGTCAGAACAATTTTGGAGATAATACGGTGCTTCTTGTAAGATATGTAAGCGCTAAGGGGCTTCTTACAAATATCTATATATATGCAGATGATATAATACTTCTTATAAATATATTAGATATGCAGATGATATAGTGAGTCTTCAAAATGCTTTAGATATGCACATGATGAGTTCTTTGAAGAGACTGGCGCATCAAATAACAAGATGTTAAAATGTCCAACAGGCTGTGAGAACATAGAATGAGGGCAAAAACGTAAAGGAAATAACAACGGAATTAGTATTGGAAAACATTACAAATAAGGAAAAGTGAAGTACAAGGAATAAGCCCGGTCAATCTCTAATAAGAAAAATACTCGGACCAAGCAAATACTTAAAAATTTGTGTGGAGCTGAATCACAGACTATACGAAAAGAATGATGGAAGACAAATTGAAATAAATTCGAAATATAGCTATGGATGAGCTATGAGCCAAAACTGAGTGGGTACAAACCTTAAGTAATAAAGTACCGGAGAAAGAAAGTAGAAACGAGAAGTACAATGCTAGTAAGAAGAAAAAGACGAAATCAGCTGCGACATTGCTTACGCGCAAATTTATTGAGGATATGGTCAAAGGGAAAGGCAAAGAAAGGAAAAGTTGCAATTTATTGGTAGTGTTACGGAAGAATACTCACTCATACGCTAAATCAAAAAAGAAAAGAAAACACAAGATAGGAAAAGGACTAAATATTTTTTATAATCTGATCTTGGGGGATAATTTAAATTATTCGTGGCTTAGATAATTATTGGGCAGCCCGTAATTATCCAGATACATACATTCCCGCCCAAATCGTATAACGAATAACCGAATGATAAAACTCTTTTCATTATCCGCGTAACAAACAATCCATCTGATAGCCCTACGATGTAACTTCTTAAGCATTGTCTTCAAATCCATCCCCTTTTCATAAACCCCAGTCTTTATTTTTTATTTTTTTTTTTTTTTAAAAAAAGAAGCTTTTTACGAAAACAAAATTCTTACAGCGATATTCAAGTTTCGTTTTTAACTACTCAAAGTACCTTGGTGGCATTTTCTTCCGTCTGGGAGATTTTAGATTGTGCAGAATCATATGACGAACTATCATCCTTCTTCTCAACCACAGAATTTGACTCCTTCTGCAAAATAAATACAAAAATGTCGTCGAAAACAGTCTGTTAATGAGGTTACCCTTGTTTTCCATTCGTTAAGACAATCACGGAACAGCACAGTGAAAACCGAGACATATGAAACGTTTGGATTCGCTGATGCACAATAAATTCAGTCTTTTTGGTACTTAGCACGTTAAGTAGACGAAGACAAACGGGCAACATACACGCAACACAAACACTAGTCGAGAGTTACGCAGATGAGGCTGTCTTTACGGCACACTATCACGTAACCCAGGGCTGTGTTAGATTGATCTGCCACCAAAATTAGGATCCGCCACCAGATATACGGTTCATATGGACGTAACGAAACAATATTACATTAATGATAAATAGACAAAATAATAATAATTAAATTGTACACGGTTAATGAGAACAAAACAATCAGACTAACCTAAGACAATACAGGAACACTTATGTACAATTACATTCGAATGACTACCATAAGTTCACAATACAAGGACTAAAAATATCTCCTAATGTATCGACCGACACACACACATATATTATATAAGTTTTAGAAAACAGCAAAGGGAACACACACAAAAAATCTACAGACAATAAAACTATTCATTGTGTATTTACAAAGAGATTGATTTTCAATATCCTTTCTTTAAATGCATAATAAGTTTTATTTTAGTGTCTTTCGAAGCTTCAGTGACCTCATCATACGTTAAGGCTGATTTTCATGAACGCTTGCGTTGCTTGCAATTGGGTTGGTATCCAATTGAAACACGTGTTTTATTACCTGTTCTACGAGTAACACGTGTTAAAATTGACTATTCACTCAAATTGCAAGCGACGCAAGCTTCCAAGGAAAGCAGACCTTAGTTTGAGAATTAGGCTAGCTTTTTTTATGCAACTGTGCGTTGCTTGCGATTTGGGTAAGTAGCCAATTGAAACACGTGTTTAAGTACATAAGGAAAGCCAGCCTTACACAGTTTTATTTTTAGCCACAGAGTATTTTCTCTCTATAGATTGTCAGGCACATGCTACAATATTTCTTTATAAATTTTACGAAGGTTTTGAATCACTTCTGACAGTTTCGTAGGAAGTACTATATTTCTTATTACAGTATCTGTGGCTTTATAAAAGATATAGAAACATGGGTAAGGGTTCATTTTCAAGCCCGCTTACGTTGCTTGCGATTAGGGTGAGTAGACAATTGAAACATGTGGAGATTCGTGGTGTAGTTTTATTACGTGCTGACACGCGTTTCAATTGGCTATTCAGTCAAATCACAAGCAACGCAAGCGGGCATGAGCCCTTATTGACAAAAGAGCTGATGATCAGGCTGACAGAAATGAACTAGAAAGCTTCTTAAACATCAAATAAAGAACAATGGGAAACCAATCTCTCTGTAATTACTATGAGAATACCATAATACGCAAATTTGAGATTAAAACATTTATTATATATTTAAGACATGTTCGATCAAAACTTTTATTTTTCCGTTCTACAGGAAGAAATAAACATCTGAACTCCTCATGAAAGATGATATTCAATCCTTTATTTAATACTTACAGTTAGACTATGCTTATATTTTTTCTCATTGTAGTTTTTCAACATAAAATTAATTTTAAATAGAGAATTATTTTGTATAAAAACTATGGTTTGTCAATAAAGCCATTCACGTGATGGCCTTAAACTGCGTAATGATATGTTCAGTACTTAAAAATAGTAACTCTAACGATAATATGTATTCTTTGATTGATAGCTTACACTGTCCTTCCTAAAGGCTAAATGAGCCACTGAGAGGGGAGGCACGAGATCAAAACCTGCTCACAATAATGACCCTATCACTCTTGGGCCGCTTTCACAGTCATCCGTAACTACGCGCTACGGATGTATAGCTAACTAAATCCATTGAAGGAGCTTTCACAGTCATCCGTATTCGTCCTTAGGAGCATGGGCTGTGCGGAGAGAGCCCTATATGGGCTACGAAAAGCAGGTAATTTCATTGCTCTTATGGGAGTTTTCACACTCACGCGTGCCGCACTCCGCAGGATCCAGTTTCCGTTTAAATTTTTCACTCTTGAAAAATGGACAGTGCAGTGTTGCTAGTGCTTAAAGTACCGTCACCATGAAGATTAAAAAAAATGCTAAAATGCTACGTAAAATTCACTCTATACGATTTCGATTTTTTAAAAAGACTATTAGACCCCGTGGTCCAATGGTTAGGTCAAAGGACTTTGGATTGGTAATAACGTAGAAGTTGTAGAACGTCATTTCAAGATAAGATGTTCCGAAAAATCGGAAGGTCTGGGAACGCTTACGCTTTGAGAGCGAAACCACGAAGAAAAAAAGGACGAGTGGGTAAACTGTGTAAAAAAGGACTTGTCTTGACAGAAAGTTTGAGTATCACGCGCTCGTACGGATGACTATGAAAGGAGTGTTACACACTACACCAAACTCCGAACAAATTTTCGGTACTTATTTTTTCATTCTGGGTGAAAATTAGAGTGATAACTAATCTGAATGGAAGTCAGAACGCAACCAGATGTTTCCCTAATTCCATTTCAATTAGAGTTAAAGTCTTCTATTTCATTTTAGGACAATAACTGTTCATTATTTAAGGATAACGCTACAACGCACCTACCAATTGGAAATCCACACGCACCGATATTTTCGGCTGTTGTGTTTGGTACCTAAAAATTAACAACCGGATACGGATTCATGAACTATGGCTATTTTACGTGGTGCCACTTAGTTGTCACCAGGTGGCAGCGCAATAGATTTATCACACGAAATTAAGCACATTGTGATAACTAGCTCACATACAAATTGTCACGTACCTGATGCGGAAACGAAATATATAATATTAATCATATGTAAGTTTTGGAATGGAATCACTTCCTCCGTTGATGTGTCGATGTTATTATTAAATTGAGCCGAGATCGAATTGGGGACCCTACGCACGAGGGGTCTGGAAACTTTCCTGTTTGTGGTAAGGGTAGCAAGTGCCCTTCTGCAAGTTTTGGAACAGATTATTTCAGTATTACCGAAGGGAACTATAAGAGTATCATTATTCATAATCCCTAGCAAACTCAAGAGACAGTGGAGAAAAGTCTCAGACTTACGGATTGGAGAAGTTCGTCCTGAAGAGAAGAGCGCGACCACGAAAGTTCCGGTGGAAGAGATCCCAAATTGTCACCATTTTCCGACCCAACAGAAGATGGTCCACGTGACTGAGGTCTTGACTGTGGCTGTGATTGCGTCTCCAACTCACAAACCATGATCGTGTGACGCCGTTTCATCGACTTCCGAGTAGGACACTGCGTCGCCAGGTCATATGCTGAAAAGAAAGTAATGAAACTTATTTATCTGAGAGGCTGAAAATATGCGTGATATTAATTAATTATACTAATGGAAATTACCTTCGTTGTTCATTCCAATTGGGCAAGGTTGATAAACCATACAGCAATGAATATAATACATAAAATACACCAAAACGTAAGTTGCGAAATAACTTTTTTCAATTAATTAATATGTTATAGTGTACGTTATTTAAAATATTCATCGTTCAAAGAACTAGATGCTATTTTCCGTCAGAGAAAGATACATGTTGAAAGTATTTAACAAAATTAATAAGTTTTTAAGAACTTTCGTCACCAGCAGGGCTCGAAATGGACCGGAGCAAACCGGAACGCCGCTCCAGTTCGTGAATAGTTCGAACTTTCCTGTTCCGTCTCGTCAATATGGTAAACATAGAGAAAAGACTACAATATTGTGTTAACGAAGGTAAAGGTTCCGTTTTGTGAAACTTTCCATTTCGAGTCCTGGTCACCAGTAGATAACACCTTCTCAGATCTAAGTACTTAAAACGCTTATTATTTAACATATAGATAGCATTTTAATAATCTATTTACAAGCTGATCGAATTCTTACATTTAAAAAAAATGTTCTTAAAAAATTTCTGTACAGTAATACGTCTAAAAGCGTTACATATTAATTAGTGCACGATTCCGTAAAAGACCCTTCTTTTAAATATTCTAGGAAATAATTTAGCATGCTCAGCTTACAGTGCCTATACGTCTGCCTATGTTTAAGCTTTTTGCGTGGCTCATCGGTGAACATCCTAAGTGAGCTTCGCTAGATGTCTTTTAATCCATAGATCCTCGGTTTGATCCCAGTGGGAACTAACTGCTTCAGAATCCATTTGAAATTGTAGGTATCGTCTTTAGGAGGTAACATTATATTTAGTCAATGAAAGATAACAACAAACCAACATCGGTTCATCTTGCCCACGAACTTTCGGATCAAAACCTGCGTCAAGGTAGTAGAATACTCATCATTATCAATCATCCGGGCTCTACATTAGTCTGACTCGTGTTAGTATCAGACTATGCAGTTAAGACTACTATATCATCTGCATATCTGTTATATTTATAAGAAGCACTATATAATCTGCATATATTATATATTTGTAAGAAGCTTCTTAGCATTTATATACCTAATATATTTAGATCGTCGTCAGTCAAACTGCAGAGAAGAAGGGGTAGTGGAGAAATATTTAAGAAGGCACGAAATATTTGTGGAGCACAACGGTCGTTCCTTTACGGCGAGTACTTCTTATAGCTGCGATGATGCTTTATAATTACATCCCGATTCCATATTATGGTCAATCTCTATACTTCAATATATTAATTTAATATAGATTACCCTGCGGTTTCGGTCTGAATTTATTTATGTCCATTAGGTATCTCTGGCTCAGGCCACGTAGGTTCCGAGCATCATCCTATGAATGGTATCGAGGTGAGAACAAAGCCAGTTTTAACTTAAAACCATCCCTGTCTAATTGGTTTTGCTTTAAAATATACTGATCTTAATTAGCAATAAAATAATTACATGATTATTGTAATTAAAATTGAAACTTATTCTTATCACATTGCTTTTATTTTATCTCCAATTGTCATGCAGATTAGTGGTAAGGTGCCAGGAATTTTTTAGGGGGTTCGGGCCTCCTTAAGCTTCCTTTGGCTACGGTTGAGCTCTAGATGCCACATTTTTACATAACTCTACAAACTAAACCTGCATGTAAATTAACATTATTGTGCTTTTTCCCTTACATCAACAACAAACAGTTTCAAAAGAGAATTTCCAATTAGGAGACTTCAATACTTCTGAATTCAACTTTTGCTGTTTTTCTCAATATTTTTAAGAGCTAATCGCTTTATCGAAGAAGTGAAAAATAAGCAAGAATATTATTATTACTTCTTGTATTTGGCGCCAAAGAACAATTAGTTATCACCAATTTATGAAGAAAGATTAGCTTAATAAAATTTCAATTAATTACTATTTTATTAAGCTAATTACTCTTCATGAAATAGTGATAACTAAGGGCTCATTTTCAAGCCCACTTGCGTTGCTAGCGATTTGGGTGAACAGATAATTGAAACACGTGTTACAACAAGTAATAAAACTACACCACGTCTTTCAATTGGCTACTCGCCCTAATCGTAAGCAATGCAAGCGAGCTTGGAAATGAGCCCTAATTGTTGTTTCTCTCTAACGTGAAGAAATAGTAAGAGAATTCTTTCTTTCTTTACACTTTTTCGATACAGCGATTACATTTTAAGAAAAGCAGCAAAAATGAGCCTAAAAGTTAGGATTGATTTTCATGAAAGCTTGCGTTGCTTGCGATTTGGGTATGTAGCCAATTGAAACACGTGTTTTAAGGTCCCCTATTACGTGTTCGACGTGTAACATGTATTTCAATTGGCTACTCACCCAAATCGCACGCAACGCAAGCTTTAATAAAAATAAGCCCTTATTGAAAACTCTTAACGCTAACATATCGCAAGAAATAATAAAAAAGAACAAAATGTACCCTCTTTATTTAGTTCACGTGAGACGCACGCAAAAAAAAGAATCCATTAAAGCAATGCATATCTAACCAGAATCTGAATGTCACTTTCGATATTTAAATTAATTCCTACTTATCTGAAACTCTTTCTATAGTGCTTACAATTAATCTGACTGGAAAGTAGAAATCTTCCCCTACATGCGAAAGATTTAACCAAATACATTCGATATCTCTATGCTAGTGAAAAGAATGACGTGTGTTCCAAATGACATGCTGCTCATTTGAATGCTCCGTTTTTTAGTTTAGGCAACCTTTTCAGTACGCTCTGGACTGGAACCAAGCTCTACGTAACTATACTGAAGTGTTGAAGGATGGCACGAAAACAAACAGTTAACCTCGATCGTCCACTTCCAGTCTAATCACATATGGACCAAATTTTCAGTTCTCAGTTTTTACGCTTGTTAGCGCTGTGCGGTCCGTTTTATAATGTCTTAATTCATGCACGTACGGGACTGTGAACAATAACAAATAGTACATGCTGTAAATAATTGCTTTTTATTTGCAAGAATTAAGATATAAATAAACGGGACGCATAGCGAAAACAAGCGTAAAAACTGAGTTGGGACTAAAATTTGGTGCATATTGGTTTAGACTAGAAGTGAACGATAGAGATTAACTGTCCCCTCCGCTCCCTAGCTTCACATATTCATTATTTTTTTATGGTATCGATCAGTCCAGTATCGCTTAGGTTATTGATTAGAACAAACCCAATGAACTGAGAAAACAGGCACATACGCAACCACAGTAATATTAAAGTGATTTCTTAAGTGATAATTTGTGCAATGAGGAATTTATGAAAGCGAACTCGAAACATGATCAGATGACCGTGAAATTATTCCATAACAATTTTACACTTTTCAATGAATATATCACACCCACAAAAAAATACAGGATGCAAACCGATAAATCAACGCGTTAAAAAGAAGACGAAATGGATCAAATTAACTTTTTCAACCACGATGTCTAACCAATGTGCTCACTGACCTTAATCCTTGACTGAAACTGAGAAATCGTGATTGATTTCTCTCAGCACGAAGTCACTGGAGTGACGTTGAGCTGTGACGTCATAAATTTGATTTTCTCTTCGTGGCACTAAAGATTCCATCCAAAAGACTGGAACATGCTTGTACATAAAACAACAGAAAGCTGGGCCACGTATTAGTTGTCGAATTTCTCCAGCAAAAGCAATTACGAAAAATCGTTTATTGTTTTTCCTTGCCCCCGTGTGATTAGATTGAAATAACAGATACTTATTTAGACCTCGCTTCCACATAAACAAAATTCATAAGGCACAGATAGTGATCGATCTGCCGGAATGGGGGGGGGGGGGGGGGGGGGTGGGTATTTTTCCTTGGTGCTTGAGGGTTTCATTCCCGGTTGATTCCGAATATCATCCCAACCGGGACAAAATCTTTGTATTTCTATCCAAACATGTAGTAGGTGAATACTTATTTGGATAGACATACAAATAATTTCCCCTGGCTTTAGTATTTCCCCTTCCTAATTTATAACAAATTGAACACTGGGCACAGATATTATTTCTAAAGGAAAATTTTTGTTCCATGGTTCCTTCGCTCTAAAGCAGGAGCTTTCAAACTTTTAGACTGGCGTACCGCTAAACTGAAATTCATGCTCTTGTCATACCAACATTACGGAATGTTTAATGCTAATATTTATATTTGCATTATTATACCGATGAGGCAGAACATTATGCAGCGTGCAGGCCTTGTAATCAACACGTCCCAGGGTAGATCATCGGTACCGACCATGCTGAAAGAGGTATTCTCTATTTCCCTTGATCACATCAGGTAAATGCTAGGATGGCACCTTAATAATACAAATAAACATTAATATGAGAAAGCAAAAGTTAAAATAATTATGAACATTGTTTCCGGTTATTTTTTTTTCTGGCTACGTTCTGGTCTTAATGAAAAGTAATATTATGAGAGCCAGAATAGCGTATAAGTCCACATTTTGCCCAAAACGTGATTAACGCAGTTTTGTACAGTATTCAGGAGGTCTCACATAATGGTTGCATGATTCTTGTATTTATAAACATGTTAAATCGTGTAAAAAAAAAAAAAATAAAAGAGTAAGTTATATTGTTTATTCATTTAGTTTCTATGTGAAAGGAAGTAGTTTTTTTTTTTCTCGAAAATAAGAATTTGTGACTTACGCGGCTCTGGCTCTCAGGCACAGATTTATCACAGACATTTCTCTCATAAAAATGAACACGATCTAATATATAATATATATATATAATCTTTTCCTTGCGCATGCCACAAAAACAAACCAACCTGCTCTAAATTATCCAACCTATTTGTTCCTGTAGAAGATATGAGGCCAGAGAGTATGTATATTTAAGTCCACGCAACTGTTTCTAGGTTATTATTATTTTTCATGTTATTCCATTTTCTGTTAATTGTACTGACATTCCTCTGTTGCTTTTCTATCGTTATTTTTTTTAGTGAGGAAGCTGGTACGACTTTATTCATTTCTAAACATATATTAAAGGTAACGAAATACATGTTCGCCTTAGAGAGTTAGGGCTCATTTCCATGAAAGCTTGCGTTGATTGCGATTTGGGTGAATATCCAATTGAAACATGTGTTACAACTACACCACGAAACACCATGTTTTTCAATTGGCTACTCATACTAATCGCAAGCAAAGCAAGCAACGCAACGGGTTTGAAAATGAACCCTTACTCAAAAACACTGCTGTTTCCTGCTTTAGAAATCCCATTACGAACATTCTTATCAATCGCTGTAACCATTTATTCAGAGGAGCGCTCTTTCTCACTCCTCAAGTGGCTTAGGAAATTATGTGTGAGTCAGTGTTTAAATTGGATGAAAGTTCCTACCGGAACGGTATTATTATCCTAAAAAATGTAATTATTTCGTTGTTGCAACTTTTTGGTAGGGTTTCTATAGGACTTTATTCCAAAACCTGACTGTATATATATAATGGCTGACAGGGATACTTTCAAAGTCCATTAAGTTACATAGTGTTGCACTACCGCGTCTATATTCACTATTGATTAAAAATAAACGTTTCATATATTGTGCTTCGTCCGTATATTAGGTCGGTGCTGCCAAAGTGCGCAACTTTCGGGATTTAAAATAAGAATCCTTCCAGTTTCGTTAAAAATGTAATAAAAGATGTGTTCAGGTGACAAAGTAGAGTAGAAAAGATAAATAGTTGATCGACAGATGTATACAAAAGTAGCTTATCTTATAGAAGTAAAATGACTTAGAGGGGATCTTTACAGGAAAGTAATGCATAGATTGGCATGTGTTAGTGTGCTGCTGAACTATGTGAAGGATAAAATACGGTACCAAACTCTTTGCCTGTAGCTCTCGGCTTAGCGTAATAGTAGTGTTAAAATTTTTGTCTGGGATGCCTGGAATCGATTCCGTCAGGTAAAGGGAATCGTTTATCCTTTTTTGTCAAGTAACTTCATTTCTTTTTGTTCGTACTTATAAATTTATGTTTCAATTTACATTTTTCATCATTTTACACAATTGTCAGAATTTTACGTAATTCACGGAAATAGGTTAGAAAAGCAAGTTTAGATTTTTTTTTCACTATACGCCATGCAAAAACCAAATATCGTGACAAAGAAAACACAGTGATGATCAGACTAATTTAAGTACTGATCATAATTTTCCTGAGGCGACTGGCTCCTAGATTCGTTTTCTTCTTCTTTTGATAGTCTACGAACCAGTGAACAATAATTATGATACGGATACTGGAGTGAACGATTGGATTACAAATGTAATGAGATTCTGCTACGTCGTTTCTCTACTTCTGATTTAATCCAAAGGTTAACGCTTGTTGTCGTCCATTATTTTAATTCTTTAATTCTCCAGGATTAGAGGAAGGTGGGGGCAAAGTGGATCACTTAACTTTAACAGCTTCAAATAACAAATAGAAGTTCGTACAATAAAGTTAAACTTGGGATGAAGTTTTTCTGACTATTCAACTTCCAAGTGGCAGTACAAGATTGGCGAACGATATCTACATTTGTAAAATTCTTAGACAGTACAATTTATTCGCTTTGCCCCTATAGCGGGGCAAAGCGAATCACAGCAATGGGGCAAAATGAATCAACTCAAACTTACACACAAAGGTTCAGCGATAAACACAAAAGATAAATTATACTTTCAAATTCAAACTAAATTATGCTTTCACATTCAAATTCTCACCCATTTTCTTGTCCCTACCCCTTTCGGTGACAAACAACACCCTGGTTTACACTATACATTAAGACATGAAGAGGTGTACCAGTTACTGGCCCTGCTGAGACCAGTAACTGGCCCCACTGCCAAATATTTGTTCCTGTGAAGCAACATCCGTCCCATCGTATTCTGTGTCTTAAAGATTAGAATGGCTATGTTTGAAATCTATTTTTTTTCATTTACAAAATTGCTAATTATTTGCCCCTGTGGCAAATAATGGGCACTGTGGAAAAATGGTATACCAGTCCTTGCCTCCCCCCCCCCCTTGTAGCACAAACTGATTTTAATAATTTGCATAATGATGTATCCAAAGGGGTCTCTAAACATCCTTCTAGCTGTTGGTGAAGGAAAATCCTACAATAATAACATTACAGGAGCGTTCCGCAAACTGTGGTCCGCGGACATCCGGAGGCCTGCCTTCCGGCAGGCGAAGGGTGGTTCGTTGAACTTACCAACTAAGAAAACAGGTCCATACTTGAAACTAGTTGGCGGAACGCTGCATTATAGCAACAAATAACTAGAGAAAATGGACATATATCCCTTAGCTTATTTGCTTGAATTTGTAACTTAACATGGTCTTCAAGAAATTATCACCTTAGCAACGACCAATAACAAAAGATTGTGTGTTTCGTGTGCAGAAGTCATCAGAGAAACAATATGCAACGTGTCGGAAACAATATCAGTTTGCCAAATTATTTTCGACCTTGTGTTAAGACTCTTAAGAGACTTTATCACGTAACGTGGTGTTTAAGAGAGGAACTCCGCTGAGTCTTCTGCTTTCATATTCCTTCAAACCTCAAGAACGGTCCACTGACCCGCTGTATACGCGTCTTGTATGATCTGTATTGAATGTAGATGTGACTTGAGTTAGTGTAACTTGTCTGTTACTATGGACAATAATTGTACCCAGACGCCGCTGGTCACAGTGGCCGCTCCGTTATCTTCGGTGAGTACTAATGCTATCCACAAATATTTTCGGCACATATTTGGTCGGCATCCATTACCATTCCCCGTTCAAACTCTTAATAATTCACATTGCTTGCTATGATCAAACTGGCCTGGTCTGTCTGACTCACGATGTAACACTTCACAACTTTCCAACGTCTTGGCATTAGCTATTGTCGTAACACCCGGCATATTTAGCTATTTCATGCTTTTAATTATTTTAATTACCATTTTATGAACTAAATAAGCAGCTACAGCTTAAGCCTCTCCGAAGCATGGCGTCTCTCAGCGAGCCCTCTTACAGAAACAGTAGATGGAAATACAGCTGCAAGGATCTAAGGACTATCCCCGAATGTACCTGGTGAAACTGAGGAATTCAAGGCAACAGGAATGAGCATTCTTTGCAGAATTTCTTTCATCGCTCTAGTTAATTCAACTCGTGTAACATCTCTAGAAGCACTCGCTGCGTCAAACTCTATGTATAGCCTCCTTCAACCGGGACTCGAGGAGATTAAGTATCATCCTGGCATTCGTCTGGTGTGACTGAGAAACCTTACCTTAAAGATGCGAATACAGGGTGTACTCCGGGGTTATTTTATAGCTACAGAAAAGGCAAACAATACAAGGGGGTGACACCAGGCACAGAGAAATGATAAAATAACGGGTTCTACAAAAAAAATACAGCAGACGACGAGAATGGATCTCACTAACGACAATGAATAACCAATACCAGACATTCTAATCAGATTTCCACTTATCAAATAATCTTAGTTCAGAGGAGAAGGGATCGTCACTCAAACGGCGGACTACCAATACTAGAGAGGAACGTTTCCAGGAACTAACTGGCGTGCTGTAGCCCAGACATCGAATCTCCAATTCAATGAATGGCACGGCGGCTCCCAAGTCGGCAAAACCAGACGGACAGGCACGATGATCTGCCTAGATGAGAAGGCTAGTTAAGGTAGTGCCTGCTAGTATCGTTGCTCACCCAACTCTCTGTTCTCTCTTGTCTCGTTCCTCTCTTGCCTCAGTTTCAGTATTTATGTCCGACCAGGAATTAGATGGATTTCTTCCTGGCTGGAACGATGAACTGCACTGTGACGGTGCAAATAGTTTTCCTCTGGGGATTTCAGTGGCGTTCCCAAAGTGTGTTAGCCCCTCTGTCCACCACAAAAGCAATTAAAAAACAATCTACTAGAACATGGAATTTGTCTTTATAACGGAATTCCACAGTTGAGAACGGAATTGTCTGAATATCCTATGGTTTCACCAGGCAAAATCCAGATTCCCTAACATTTCCAGCGTTACCAAATTTCCAGGTTGAGTTACCACCCTACTGTTTATTGAAAATGATTTCTGGATAATTAAACCGTGGTAGAAAACGTGTAATGAATTTCCTTAGCAAATCATTAATGGCACCCTCTTCACTAGGTGCTTCACCCCCTTTTTTATCTTCATGAAAGTTCCATTACAACTTTTGAATTATTCATGAAGGTTTAAGTTCTTTTTCTTTAGTGAACCAAAACACGGAACACATTTCTGTTCTCAAGATGAATAAAGACATCAAAATCAAGTGATATTTTGAGGGACTCCGTCCACTCTTTACTTTTGATTTTCTTCTTGCACTTTTCCAGCCTCTGTCATTGTATCCTACTTTATCCTTTTTCTTTCCGCTTTCCTTCCAGTTTCTCGCCCATTAACTTCTCAAGTCTTTTGTGACCAATGCATGCGAGAAGAAAAGGCATTCATTAAAATTTTAAATCAACTTCCGCTTCTGACATAAAAAGAACTCACATAACAAGAAAGAAAAAAAAAACTAAAAAATATTAAACAACTTCCAACGCTGTATTTAGTCCCGTCGTTCAGAATCTTGCAGGAAAGAAATTAACTTTACAAAACATTTTTCCTTTCTTTCTCTTTCTTTCTTTTGCGCGCAAAAAGTGACTCTCTCGAGAGGAAAATGTCTGAAAAGCACGACTCATTCTTCTGATGATAATGCGCTCTGGGGAGAAGTAAGACTATTTAAATTTGAACGTTGTCTACGTAAATGTCTGACGGATCTTACATAAATAAAATGATCTTGATGTTTCCTCCACCTCCTTATCTTCTCACGAAGGACTGCTGTGCAAAACAACTGAAACAAAGTTCCCACCATTGAGCTCTACTTAAGGATAATGGAGCGCTTGATTAATATTATTATTATTTACATTTGTTGTCGCTATGTGGGCAGTTTTGTGATTTACGCCAAAATTCTTAAGTTATACATATACTGAACTGCGCACATGTCTTACAAATAGGGGAAATGGGGGTGAATATATGAGGCACAGCGAATAATGGAATTTACAACCTTTAAAGAAAAGAGGACAGCAAAACTTATTTGCGACTTTTGTTGTCACTAGTAAAGGAAAAGAAGGTTGTCGAGATTGAACGTCTGTGTGATGATGTGAGGTAAAGACAAGATGTAGATTTTTTCAAAATCTTTCCCTAGTGGTTTACGAATAATGCGTTAGCTTTGTTTTCATACTTCAAAGTAATTGCAACTATGACGTACATGTAGTGGTATAGACAGTCTTTTGTTCTAGATGGCAGCTTGGGGCAAAGTGAATAGTTCTTTGCGGGGCAAAGCATATAGTGGTTGATGTTTTAATGTGGTAAAATTCTTTTGATTTACGTTCATTTTTAATGTGTAACCCACCTATTTATTTATTTTCTAGTTGAATAATAATTATATTGAAGTTAATTTTAGTTTGAATTTGAAAGTATAATTTATCTTTTTGTGTTTAACCCAGAACCTTTATGTGTAAGTTTTAGTTGATTCATTTCACCTTATTATTGTACTCAGCTTTGCCCCGCTATATGGGTAAAGCGCATAAATTGTACTGTCTAAGAATTTTACAAATAATATTTGTATTTAGATTTCGTTCGCCATTCTTGTGCTGCTCTTGGAAGCTGAATGGTCAGTCCACTTCCAAGTTTTACTTTATTGTACGAACTTTAGTTTCTATTTGAAGCTGTTAATATTAATTTTAATTTGGAGAATTAATCAAGAATTAAAAGAATGGACCACACAGCGACAACTAACGTTAACCTGGTAACCTTTGGATTAAATCAGAAGTAAACAAACGATGTAGCAGAATCTCATTACATTTCTAATCCAATCGTTCACTCCAGTATCCGTATCATTAAATGTTGTTCACTGGTTCCTCACTACAAAAAGAAGAAGAAATAAGTAACCTATGAGCCAGTCGTCTCAGGAAAAGCATGATCAATACCTATACTTTAACTAGTCTGCTCATGTCACAGATTTTTTTCATTATACGCCATTCAAACATCAAACAACGTGTTTAAGACGCAGAAAAAACAAAGCTTGCTTTTCTAACCTATTTCCGTGTATTACGTAAATTTTTGAAAATTGTGTAAAATGATGAAAAATGCAAATTGAAGCAAATATTTATAAGTACAAACAAAAAGAAATGAAGTTATTTGACAAAAAAGGATAAACGATTTCCCTTACCTCACAGGGAATCGAACCCTGGCCTCTCGACAAACAATCCAACACTATTATTAGGCTAAGCCGAGAGCTACAGGCAAAGAGTTTGGTACCATCTTTTATCCTTCTAATAGTTCAGTAGCGCGCTAACAGATGCCAATCCATGCATGATTTTCCTGTAACGATCCCCTCTAAGTAATTTTACTTCTATAAGATACATTAGAAGCTACTTTTATATACATCTGTCGATCAACTTGTTTATCTTTTCTACTCTACTTTGTCACCTGAACACATCTTTTGGTACATTTTCACAAAACTAGAAGGATCTCTTCTTCTTCTTTTAATTCTGGAAGTTGCGCACTTTGGGAAACCGAGCTAATATACGGACGAGGCACAATATATGAAACGTTTACTTTTAATCCATAACGAATAGACTCGGAACACTATGCAACTTAATGGACTTTGAAAGTACACCTGTCGGTCATTTTCTATAAATCGAAGTGTACCTATCACACTTCTTGATCATACTGCACTGGTAAGTACGAAGTGTATGATTTTTTACGGTGTATATATGAGACAATGTTAAATAAACGTTGTTGTTGTTGTTCTGCGAATGAAATATAATCCTGCCAGACCCCAATGAGCATACACACACCTCAACTTCAAAATGGTTATGTTAAAAAATGTATAACAATAAAAACCCAGAAACTCTACTTACAACCCCTCCCCCCATTTTGGTTTTACACCCCACTAAGTGAAAATTCTGGCGGATTTCCTGCTCAATATTACAATCGTAACGAAAACTGAAAGAAGGCAATTGCATCAAAGATAAATCTCAAAGAACACATCTCAAAATCGGAAGAGTACAAAAAACCTCAGAAATCCACAGCTGGAAGTTATCTACGAAGAATGTAAAGTGTTAAAAATTAAATAGAGCAGCGTTCTGCAAACTGTAGTTCTCCAGGACTACCCTTGGGTAGGCGCAAGTTGGTCCGTTGAACTTACCAACTAATAAAACTGGTCCGCGCTTGAAAATAGTTTGCGAAACGCTGAAATAGAGTATTGTGTAGTATTGCATAGGGAGTTGTTTAAGTATTGCGTAAGCACAATTTTAGTTATGTTAAATCCCCCTTGTAAGCAAAAATAGCAAAGCTTGAATCCCCACCCTTGAATTCTCAGGGTGAGGGGCGGATAGATGGAGCATCACATGATTAGTGAAGAAGAAATAGTCCGTTGGCGCTAGTCTATCACAGTTTCAGAGAAGACACAACAGTAGAAAGAAGTAGTGAGTTGTGTTCTCGGTAGAACAGATACTGAAAGATCATAAGTCTATCATTGTAAACAAGCATATGATAAGCTAAATACAGTTTGATAAACAGCAATTAAAGACATTTTCAAATGCAAATTCGAGCAGCTTGCCTACTGCACTTGTGTAGTCGTCTACATTTAAGCTTGTGCTGCCATCTCGTTAGATATCTGGGGGAAAACATTCCCCCTCGACGCAGACTGGCTAAAATGTGTCAAATGCACAAAATGACTCCATGAAACGTGTTCAGCTTATCCAGACAAGCGCTGTTCATGTCGAAGGGAGGAAATCAGATGGCTACGAGCCGTCAAGAAGAAGTTGAGATGTGACAAACTGCACCTCGTAGTGCACCACCTTACCCCACCTTACCCCACCCGGTGGACAGATGGCTAAAAAGCTACACTTTCTTTTGAATGCATAATGTCCCTACATAGTGATCCAGAACTTAGCCACTGTGCGTTTTCATTGTATCTGAAGAATCGAAATATCATGTAATATCAAATAGTAAACATAAATAAACAGATTTTATTCGTTGACTTATAAAGTGCGCCATCTGTCCCCCTTTTACCCTACAGAAGACATGTCCCATTTTTTAATCGTTATTTCGTAGTCGAAAAAAAAACTGCTTAAATCTCTAAATCTATACTAAAATGTAAGTAAAGTTTGAACCCCCTCCCCCAGTGTCAGCAAAATAAGTAAAGCATGAGCCCCCTCTTCTCCTGAATCATTACGTAATACTTTAACAACCCCTAACATTGCGTTATATTGAATTATTGTGTTACAACGAACGAATATGTAAATTGCAAGCAGCATTTTGAAACACCCTGTTCAATACTTGGAAAATTAGAATGAGTTGACTGACAGAATCAATGAGTCTACGCTATCTATTTTTGTTGACATGCTTCTTAGAATATATCCCGTAAGGAAACCACGTGGCTTGAAAATCAATAATTGAAAAAAAAAAAGTTATATTTCTGTCACGGATGTCTGTTCATGGACCTACTTTCTCTCCCTCTTCCCCCAGCCCTCTCTTAGAAATGGGACACGACACGAAGAAACAGCCATTCAAACACAGTAACTGACAATGGTATATGCTTGTACTTACAGTTAGATTATGAGTTGTATCGTGAATATTAAAACTGACATAATCTGACTTTCAGCTTTTAGTTAGTATTAAAATGTTGATTCTTTTCTCGTGTGAAGCCACTGTTTGGCAGACAATATCGGGGTTGATATGGATGGTTATGATACTAACACGATAGAAGTTGCTTTAACCTAATTTTATTTTATTTTAAATACAGCGGGTATGTTGAGTTGATTTAAAATATTGAAAATATCCAGGCGAAATCACTAAACACTAAAATCCTGAAAATATGCGCGAAGATCTTTAAAATGAAGCATTAAAAATTAAAGATAAAAAAATAGCCACACGAACTGACTTTAATAAAGAATTTCTAGGATTCAAGTCGCGTAAATATGTACACCTATAGAGAAACTCCATGTAGGATACAATGCCAAACTATTTCCTTTTTCCAAAACAAAATAAGATTAGCTGTGAAAATATAGCACAGATTTGCCACGAAGCATGGCCATAGTTCAGTTGGTAGAGCAAAGCACAAGGAAGGATATGGGAAAAACATTCACCTCGACACAGACTGGCTACAATGTGTCAATTGCACAAAATGACTCCATGGAACTTGTTGAGTTTATCTAGACAGACTGATGGTTTCCCTGGTTTCTCTCGGTCACACTAGACAAATACTTTGAATAATGCCAGCTTCGATTTGTTGTTACTGTTTGTGTTTGTCTCCGGTGTAAAATAGACTCGCAAATAAATAGGCTATAATAAGCAACAAGATAAAATCGATTGTAAGTAGGACAAAATATTTTGTTTTAACATCTGGGCACTGGGCTTTAGTTGCAAGCTATTTTTCCCCCTCCATACCAAAAAAACTGCATTTAGTGTTTAATTAAAAGACGAAATGGAACGTTGGGAAAAGAGTTATTGAAGTATATGAAAGGAGTGATTACAGCAAAGATTCCAAGGAAGCTGAGGAAAAGGATTGTGAAATGTTTTGTATAGAATGTAGTCTTGGACAGTTAGGAGACGTAGACGATAAGGAAGAAAGAACAAAAGTTCCTGGAATCTTTCAAAATGTGGTTGTGAAGAAACAGAAAGGGTGAGCAATGAAGAAATACTAAAGAGGATAGAGAACATGAGGAGGGGTCTCATGTAAACCATAGGAAAAAGGCAGATAAATGGGATAAGTCACAGCCTCAGAAGGGGTTGTATAGAGAGAAAAGTTATAGAAAACAAGATGAAGAAAAAAAAGAGAGGAGGAGGAACAAGACAGGGAGAATTGGAGAAGGAGGCTGTAAACTTGAACCAGTTTTAGGACAGAACTCCCGAAGACGACGGCATAGATAATCCAGACTGGAAACCGAGGTAGTAAAAAGAGTCCTCACTTTTTTGTAAACAACTGAATATCGCATAGCGTATTTTAGTACTCCTCAATGTAGTTTGCAGCGCTGATTCCTGAAGCGAGACTAGTGTCATCTATTGAGCACAATATATGAGACGACGACGAAATGGGATTGTTTCACCTTAAAAAGTGATTTATTCCTTCTTCATAAGTTAGAAAATGACCGTAGGAAATTATAAAATTTGCATGAGCAGGCACGTTCCCAGAAGTTGTTTTTTGTGGGGGTCCGAGGTTCGTGTGAGTGTGAAATTTACCTAAAGTGCGTAAATTTTTACAGAAAATGATACTAATTTCACAAAAATCTGAATTGGGGGTCCGAACACCAGGATCTCCCCCACTCCCGGATCATGTGTATGAGGCACAACAGGACCATGCAATCAAGACAATTCATGTCTTGTTCACCTTTCAAACCTTCGTGCTTACTAAATTTAACAATGCAAGTTGTTCCAAAATTAGAACTCCAATATACGGCATAAAAGATTACAATTATCTACACACATTTAATCAGAAATATAGTTGAAAATATTAATTGATTTGTTAATGAAATTGGTTAAATGTTATTCATTAAGATACGTAAGAACAAGAGAGAGAATATATTATATAATAAAGATATTTGTTACAAAGACTACGACTAGAAATGTGTGTATTTTCCTTTTTAAATTTACAAAACTAACATAAGACAAATTAAGATAATAAATTAAAAACTAATATTTTAATGTAACTTAATAGTAAAGGTAGATATTCTGTGAGCGTTCTTCCTTTGTGGGAACACCAAACATTTGGTGTGTATGGACATGGATTTTAATTTGTGGCAAATAATGTTAATAATTTTAATTTGTGGAAAATAATGTTAATAATTTTAATTTGTGACAAAGAATGTTAATGATTTTAAGGACAAAAATAATCAAATAACAATGAAGTTTGAAATACAAAGTAAAAAGTATACTCGACTAAAAATCTGCGATAATGTTCCAGTTTTTTAATGCCTTATCACACTTGTGCCAATCACATTGAAGCAACCTATCACTGGCTGATGATGTAATGCAATTGAAAATATTCCACAGTTGCCATGACTTAATAAAAGAGGGACACGTTAATTGGTCTACACGTTTTTCACAAAACAAACTTTATGTACTTACCCTTGTTACGCTATAAAGAATGCGGAAAGTGTAGAAAAAAAAAATATTCCACATAGAAGACCTTATTTCGGCAAAAGTCAAGCCATGTGCTTTGAAGACTATGATTGTAAATAAACGAAAGGTGATAATCTCGAACTCGAACGATGACAAGTGATTTCGGAATGTCGAAATTTCGGAAATTGTTTTCTATCACCCTTGGAAGCAACAGCAAATTTTATTACGCGGAACACTCAGCTTTCTGTATCGTTTCGAAAGTAGCTTTCGGGCAGGTGTTTTAAGCAGAAATTTTATTTTTGCCCCTCTTTCCGAGGATATTAAATATGATACAATTCTCCTCGAGTTATCAACAAGGCGAAGTCTACGTTGTCCGACGTTTCGATAACATACATCGTCCTCATCTTCAGAGTCAATACGAAGAGACCACAGAAGCGAAGATCTATATAAACTAACGGAAGAGTAATCTCTCTCTCTTTGGTCCACTTCTTCACGTCTTTGGTCTCTTCATACTGACTCTGAAGATGAATTTGAATTTTTATTTACGGCCTTTAGGCATCTAAGGCTCAGGCCGGACTCTGAAGATGAGAACAATGTCTATTCTCGAAACATCGGACAATGCAGACTTCATCTTGTTGATAACTCGAGAAGAAATGTGTCATGTAAAACACCAGGAAAACTTCAATTCTGATATTAAACATGTTTGACTCGGAACAGCTTAACGATCTTAATGTTATTCTCGCATAATTTTGACCGAGTCGCCGTAGCTCAGTGGTAGAGCGTTGGCGTAGCATTTGCGACGTCGTGGGTTCGATCCCAGCGGTCGACCATCCTGACTGAGTTTCTTCCAGTTTTTTTCCTGTCACATCAGGCAAATGCCGGGATTGAACCTTCAATACAGGCTCTAACCGACACCTTCCCGAATCCTTTCCCCTCCCCTATCCCGGCTGAGTTTTAGCTTTAGGTAAATAAAATTTAAAAATCGCATAATTTTGAGCTATTATAAACAATAATGGATGCTAAACTACAATAATGCAACACATGAACAGAAAAATTGCCAACATGTTTCTTTACTTAAAACTAGTTTCTTATAAAAATGGAGAAAAGCTAACCAAAATGAAAAGGTCCTGTCAGCTTTAGAGTCACTACACGAGAAACGAACAGACAGAACTTCATTTTCGAGTGAACTTGATTTCTCTTTCAAGTTCCTTCCTCAGTCATTCATACCAGTAACTTCGATTTAACCGGTCCATTTTAAATTTGGCGACTCTCTTTAAAACTGGCAGGTACTCTTCATTTTGTTAGCTTTGGTCTATTCAAAGAATTCACGCTAACGCCGCTACCAAAACACATAGAAAGGAACTGAGTTCTTATCTGAGTTAAGTGAGATCGATTTACATGCTGTTGAAGATATGGTGTCTCTACAGATAACAGGATCTTATAATTCGGTTAGTTTTCTCTGTTTCAAAATTTCACACTGGCACGTTCAACGAAAGTAAGTACGTAGAGAAAAATCTTAAATCAGATTTAGGTTCAGCTTTGTTTGGTCATTTTTAATTTGATAACTCAAAACTGACAGGCTCTCCTCTGGCTAACTTTCTCCATTTAAATAACTCACGTTTAAATAAATACGGCCCTTCAGTAGTTGCCATCGCGTCCTTATTTAATTTACATAAATCTATACCCTACTCTATACTTTCTGTGAGTGCTCAATGGCATATACCCGTTTTTTTTCTCTCTCTATTGGGGACATTAAATTGAACTGCCTCTCGAAGCAAAACAATCGTCAGTGAGCACATAAATACACTACAGAATGGAACTTTCCATAGATTCACTACGCAACATCAATTAATTAATCGTTCTCCACATTTCATAAGTTTGATTAATGGCGGACGCTGTTGAAGGAAACAATATTGATTCAACGCCACTGAACCAATTACCCATATTTTCGGGTCATTTAGTTGCGATGCCAACAACATCAGTAGAATACTAGAGAGTTTAATACGTAAAAAGGAGAGGGAAGGTAGCAGCAAGAGCCTTATTTAAGGTAGTATCCCGGCATTCGTCTGGTGAAACTGCGAGGGAACCATTGGCGAACCTCTGGCAGGGTAGTCGGCTTTGGGTTGTTTTTCCTATAGTCGCTAAATGGAGAGAAGAAACTACTAGGCACCTTAGGGTATGTTTTCATACCTGTGCTCATGCGTTACTTGCGTTATTACGCTATGTTTACCTTCTTTTCCCCCCTTTTGGTTTAATCTACAGTCCTATGCCATTTTATTAGCAATTTAAACATATATTTAACTAATTGTCATCTTATATGTACTTGGCCCTTTATCTGTGTACTGTTCACCCATTGTATTTGTCCATTAAGAGCGTGATGAATGGATGTATTAATTGTGTATATGATGTGTAGATACCTTGTGATTTGCAATTCATAATGTTTGTCAATATACGAATTTAGCATTGTAGCTTATGTGTGACGTCATATTAGTCAGTACATGTTAGTGTATCACACTGCATCTTGTTGCAAGTCGGCATTCTACGATTATTCATTCGTGGTGACATTTGCAACCCCGCTTTTCAGAGCGAAGACATTTAAATGCTACTGTTTTAGCAATGATCACTTTTATTTATTTATTTTACGTATTGGAGATGTTCTGATATGTTTAATGTTCTTACCCCACTCTCCTCTGTTCTCTCTTTTTGTTTTGTTTCCAGTTACAGGTCTTACTTATTGTTTACTTGCAATTTGCTTAACAACAAACGTACATTCATATTCTTTTATTGCTATGGTAATTTCACATATTGTTCTTGTCAATTTATCCTTTTCTATGAGATTATACGAAGAAGACTTATTTTACCTTTCCTCTTAGCAGAGAGAACCTGAAGGAGAGGGATATCCTCCCACAAGAAAGCAGGTTTCACTTCAACTTTTGGCTTTTGGGGGAACATATGGTTTGTATTAAGAATTTCTTTCTTTTATGTTTGAGAGAGAGAGAGAGAGAGAGAGAGAGAGAGAGAGAGAAAGAGAGTGTAGTAGAAAAAGTTGGTTTTCTAAGAATACCCGTAAAATCATATCCCGTAAGAGAACAATGGGGGAACAATGGGGTTGAACAATGAAGTTAGGTAACATCTGCAGTATCAGAGACCAGGTGTGTTGTTGGTATTGTGTAACATTGATAAAAGGCTACGAGGAAGCTATAGAAATGGAGTATAATGGCAGCTTGACAATGACGACTGGATGACGATACTTTGAAAGGGAGATGTTATGACGTAACAATGAATTTGAAAAGTTGGCAGATTTCTGAGACCGAAAAAGTACTGTACGTAGCTGGAGATATAGAAATGTATGATAATGGCGGTTGACAATGCCGAGTGAAAATGGCTATACTTTGAAATGCAAATGTTAATCCTAGAATGCGGTAACAATGAATTTGAAAAGGCCAGAGATTTTTGAGACCGAAAATGTACTGTGCGTAGTTGTAGCTATAGAAATGACGAACGATGGCTGTTAAGAATGACGCGATACTTTGAAAGGAAAATGTTAATGCCCGGATATCTTTGAAGAGTGCATTGCGTAACAATGAATTTGAAAAGGCGCAAGATTTCTGAGAACGAAAAAAAGCCAGTGTATGGAGCTGTAGATATAGAAATGGAGTACAATGGATGCAGGAATGTCTTCGAAGACTGGATTACGTAAGAATGAATTTGAAAAGGCGCAAGATTTCTGAGAAAGAAAAAGTAATGTATGTGGCTGGAGGTGTGGGGAAAAGCCATTTTGTGAGTGAAGATCCAAGTGTGCGAAAGTTTGTTTGTGGAAGCAATAACTAAAGAAAGGTAAGTGAAAATGAATTCAATAATTAGTTTGTTTGAATGAAATGTGCTTAATGAATATAGATATTGATTAGAAAAGCGGGCACAGGGGGAAAATGCTTATTGCAAAAGAATAGTAAAACGTCAATTGTGCAGAATAATGTAAAATGGATATATTGTGCTGAATGTGGCCAAGGTAATATGTTGTAATGAATGAATGTAATGTATTGTATTTCCTTTAGAAAAAGAATGGAGAAACTAAAAATTGATAGCGAAGATAGGAATGAATGCAAAATTATTTGCGCATTGAAGGTAAGACAAGTGGTTGTTGGATTACCGAGCATACATGACTTTTGAGCAAGAGCCTTTTTTTTAAATAAGCTTTACATGTACAATATTACGCATGTGTGGGTGAGCTGGAGATAGGTTAAAGTTGCCGCTTGCTAAGTAAAAGAACATTTCAGTATTTTTTTTAATGTACAAATTGTGTACAAGAAAAGACCAGACTTGGAAGCTTGCGTCCAGGAACCGAACTCAGAACGGTTGAAAGGCCATACAGAAGGAATGTCGAATGATCTGATAGTAATATTTGGTTGAGG
>JAGDQP010003871.1:20210-90035 GCA_022664845.1 Lepisma saccharinum | reverse complement strand
GTCGTGGATCTTCAAACCCCCATTTCCATTTACGGAGTTACCGATAGGCTTGAAGTATACCAACGATTACATCTCTACCCATACCATTGGACTTCACTGGGATGATGGTGATTTGGCCTATAGTGATCTTAAAACAATACTAATGATTTATACTCAGGCCAGTTCAGTGTTGTGTACCTACGGAGAAACACGCCAACATTTTCTCCAACGCCTTCTTGGCCGGCCTGTAATTAACATAGAAGATCTCCAGTGTCCTAAATATATAGATTTATGTTTTCCCGTATCTTCGTGTGTACATCCACGACATCAGTTTGAAAAGTATCGATGTGCAGTGCGGGAAGCTAAAGCGTATGGACAGTACCTAAAATACTTCGACTTATCTCGTTATATCCTTCCCAAGCGTTGTCCTACGTATATTCCAACACCGATTATCGACTCAGATGTGGACTCATAATATCATTGAAACTATTCTTTATGATTGCCTAAGTTCAACGGTATTCAGCGGTGTATATGCCATAGATACTCTTCCTGTGCAAGTAAAACACCCAGCCGCATTAATAATAAATTTAAGTCCTTCCAATAGTGGCGGCAGTCATTGGGTGTGCGTATATATTAATGAAAAAAGAATCGGCGATTATTTTGATAGTCTAGGAAATTCACCTCCTAGACCCATTGTGAAATTCTTACAAAGAAACTGTAATTATTATTATGTAAATAGTGTCCAGTACCAGTATGACCAGTCTGTCTTATGCGGACTGTTTTGTATTGTGTATATTTACTTTAAAGTTCGTAATCAAAATGTATTGAATAAATTTCATAAAACCAAGTTAAAACAAAATGATCATCTGGTACTCAACTATGTCAGAAAAATCAAAGCAAAAAATCAAAAATGTAAATAACTTTTCCATGTACCATGTAGTAGAGTAGTTTATTTGTAATAAAAACCTGTTACCTCTAATTTATTTTGGGTTTCATTTCATGAAACAAAAAGCAAACACCATATCCTTGTAGTATAGATTTATTATCATGCAAGTACAATTTTACAAATGAATTGTAGATATACCATGCATCAGTTTTGATGCTTGTATCTTTAACCAAAATTGTAGTTGCATACAATTACGCAGTGCGCATGCATACTCGTGCACTGGCTGGTGGTAATTACAACATGAAGTATTGAGTTTGAAACTTAATGCGCGTAAGGCAGGACATCACTGATCTTCAACATTCACAATGTTTTCCATGTGGAATAGTTTCCGTAATAATGTCATCTTTTCACTACCTTTGCAATAAAAGACAGAACCCATTTCACAACATTGTGAAACAATATGCCGGATGCTGGATATAGTATATCCATTCGTAGTGTCCCAGTGTAATCCGTGCAAATTGCGAGTTAACCATTCGACTTGTCTCTGATATCCAACCGGTAAATCATAACTTTCACAAGGTAATTTTACCATACAATGAAATAATAGAGTTGCATCACATGCAACTAGACAAAATTCACGCATAATGTATTCATTCGCCGAAATTTTGAATCCCTGAAAATCAAGAGTGTACTGCCTTGTGCTTAGTAAACCAGAACCAATAGGATTTTGTTGCTCAAGAATCAACGGTATTAACTGAGCAATACACTCTGGGTCTTTTATGAACTGATGACAAACTTTAAACAGCGTGTTTTTCCCAATATGAAAATGACCCTGTTGCCGAAAATGTTCATAATAGTCTTTAAAAATCACCGGGTGATTAATATGAGTTTCGACATGTTGTGCGATTACTGTTCCTGTGTTCCATACATACATACACTCATGCACACTATGTAAATTACATTCACTACATTGAATTTGATTTTCTTTTAGATATGCACTTATAGTTTTCAAAATACACTTGTCCACTATATATTCGCCCTTACATTTCAAACACTGAGCCATAATTCACTACACCACAGGATCTTCACGGGGAGCACGGTCCTTGGCACGGAGTAATGTCACCATTTCCCAGGGACACGTTCTTAGTATATGACGAATGCCCCAGTCAAAGTTTTCCTTCAGCGTAACTCCTGCTGGATGTTTCTCCAAATACAAGTGAAATAGTGTTTGTACAGTCCCTGGATCTTTCAGTATCAATTTCGTACGTTCTTCATTCATTCTATTTATCTCGTAAGCTGAGGTATTTGGAAATGTATATATAGCCTCCACGATGTTCAAAGCAGATATGATTGCATGGAGTAGTACAGTTATTAAAACACCCTTCACAGAGCATGGCATGGTCGGGAAACCAGTCCTCAATGATCGAGTATATGCACGCTTCATCCACCCAGCGCGGAGAGCATTTGCAGGGCTCCTCGGCGGGCGGAGTAATAACAACTTCAGTAGCACTTGCCTTCGACATAGTTACGTGGAGACTGACGACCCTATAAGCAACATATATGCGTTATCAGACCGGAAGAGTCGGGGGGTGGCCGCTGTTTCCCACGGCCGGTCCCTTCAGGACCGGAAGCTCCATATGGTAGGGGTCACCAAAGGTCGTGAGAAACGTCAAAATTAAGATTAATGGCCCCCAGGTGTTCAAATTTTGGTGGAGGGGGCTGGGAGATTCTAGCCATTCTCTACTGTACTAAATGCAATAATCCATATAAAGTTCCCGAGGTTGAGAGTGACTCTTCAGACGATGACTAGAAAATGTTATTATGGTGCAGTTAGTTGTGTAACAGAAAATTGTAATGTTTATTGAGATTCATAACGCTTATTCCTGTACAATTTTACCATTTATTGCTATTATAAAAATCTGGAGGCAAGATCCAGGATAACTTGTAAATTAGCGAACTTGTTCAACCGGAAAGAGAAAAGGCAACCGGTACTTTTATTCATGCAAGGGCATTGTCCTGGTCATTTGTGTAAAGATAATTCATATGGTTTCACTGAAATTCTTAGTTAAAAATTTATGAAAATTCATAATTGCGTAGGCTTGTACATATATATCCATATCGATGCACCTCTTACCTATTTCTACCTTTATGTTGCTCCTTAATCTTGCTCCTTTATATCTAGATAATGAACTCGCAATGCCTACGTTTCAGTTCCCACCTTCCATTTTTCTTCACTATTACGCTGCCGCGCAATAATGGACTACCCGCTTTCAGTTGTTTTCCTAGCAATTTTCATACACTAAGTGAGTATATTATGTTTGGCAGTTTCTTGTTCGTGTGAAACATATTTACCTAGAATTTTCATGTTCTACAGTTTATGGCAGATTAACATTTCTTGTAGGAATGTCCGTGTTTGAGATATGGGCCAATTCTCAACATAGGAGCTAAATCGTAGTATACCGGTTGACCTTTTCACTTTTTGTGACTTGCTGCAAAGAAACCCCAGGCCGTATGAATTGACTAGGGGCTCACAAATGGTCAGAACGATGCCCTTGTATGAATGAAAGTACTGGTTGCTTTTGCTCTTGAACCAACTCGCTGATTTACAGGTTATTCTGAAACGTGCCTCCAGATTATATATTGGAGTGGTGTGAGTTACAATCATAATAATGTCTGAAGAATATAATCTATATTCAGTTTGAAAAGCTCTTTTCATTTGACCTACTTTACAAAACTGCATATTTCAGTCACCCTTTTCGGGTCTACAGACCCTTAATTTTGGAGGAAGGTTATAGTGTAGTTACTATCCTTTTGGGCCAAGAAAAGTAATAAAGTGTCGGCTTTGAAGTTGTAGTGAGTTTTAAACATTTACCTCTGAGTGCAAGGACTTTTATGAGAAAACGCAGAAAAAACGCTTACGATATTTTCTAGGACTTTGGAAAGAGCGGGTAAAATGCTAATAAGTCGAAGGTCATCGGCACTGGTGATAACTTTTGTCTTAGGGAGGGGAAGATCTCTTGCAATTTTCCATAAGGTAGGAAAAGTGCTTGTGGTAATCGATAGGTTAAATAAGTAGGTAATGGGAACAAGTACAAATGGCAATATTTTTTTTAAAATTAATTCTAGAAAGATTTCATCTGCCCCTGTCGCTTTGGATTTTATTCTGTTGATTGCTTTTTCAACTGTCAGCGGACTCACGCAGGTCATAGTGAAATAAATTTGGTTTTAGGGGCACATTAATTTTTTTGTTAGGCAGCCAGTTACTCTGTGTGATTGGTGGGTGTATGTCACAGAAACGCTCATTTAGTGAGTCAGGTGCAGTGTGCATAACTGAATCATCTACAGAATGTGTTTTACCTCTGATGCCTAAAACTTTTAATTTATTCCACATTTGATTCTGATTTTCTCTGTTGATGATGTCATATGCAAATTTCAGCTTAGCTTTGCGTACGGCTTGGGTGCAGCGGTTTCGAAGCACTCTTTGGCTTCAAAACTTACCTTGGTAGTAGAGGGGTTGATTTTAAGGTCTCTTCGATATTTTCTATAAGCTTTATCGCGACTGGTCATTAACTCAATAGTTCATCTGTAATCCAGGGAGTAGGAGGGCGAGAGACACGTTTTTTTTATGGGAGCATGAACGCTTTAAAGCTGAAGAATTAGCTAGTTAAGATAGGAAAGCTGATCATCGATTGACGGGAACAAATTTGTTAAATGCCATGGTAAGGAGGCAGCATCCGCCAACAGAGCATCGTTTTCAATCTTGTTCAGTTCTCTATACGGTATAATTTTCGGTTTAAACTTGGGCAATTTTAGCGAATATATTTTACGAATGTAAGATCGTGTCTGGAAATCCCAGGAACCGCAAACTGACCAAATTTAAGAACTCTGCCCATGTTTGTAGTAAGAATTAGATCGAGAAGACTGTCACATGTGGCTGCATGGTAAGTAGGCTGAAGAGGGCAGGCAGAAAGATTTAATGATGTTATAGTATCATTGAATTTTGACACTTCTGCCTTGGAGGAAAAAAGGTCGAAATTTAGATCCCCAAGAATGAGGCAATGCTCATAGAGTGGAAGAAATATACTTATTTCTTCTTCAAAATTCCTGAAATCAGCTCGTGGGGGTCGATATGCTACTGCCAGCAGGATTTTCTTATTCTCCACTTTATTTTCCGAAATGATATATTCGGTACGAAATTGATATTCACTCGGTGATTGAGCTAGAATTTTTGCATTTAAATCATGACGAAGATAAATTCCTGCTCCGCCCGCTCCCTTTGAAACCCGATCGTTGCAATAAAATTTAAAATTATGCAAACGTAAACGATCATTTTTGATACTAGGCTTCGTCCAAGTTTCGCTAACTGCTACTGCATGTGTATTATCAATTGAATTAAACAGGATTTCAAATTCTACAAAAATGTATGCTTTTAATGTTTGAATATGACTATTTACATTGTTCATATATATTGGATTTTGATTTAATTTATATATATATGAATGAACGCTTTAGTTTATTCTCAAAGCAACGCAAGTAGAAAATATAATTCTTGAGACAATAGTGCTTAACGTACTGTGGTTCTCAAAATGAAATAAAGATAAGTATCTTTGTCACATGAGAAAGTACAAATAAGCCATGTTATTATTTTATCTCCTCAAAAATCTATCTTTAGAGACTTCCATGGATTTTAGAATAAATAATTTAAAATATACTTAATTAATAAAAAATATAAATATATAGAAACATCATTTCTGGCAAAGAAATTAAGTTCAGAAAATTCGGAAGGCAACCATCACAATCACTGCAGATCGTCATCATCAACTATGTCTTGGAAATCATTGAAAAAGTCTGTATGAACTGCTTTCTCATTTGCCGCCAAACACATAAACAGGCCATCAGAACCTCCTACCTCTTCCATCTCCATGTATGGTCCAGCTCCTTCAGGAAACATTTCATCTGCTACAACGGTAGGCTTCATGTTAACGGTTACCTACTTATAATTATGGGTAGTAACAAACATTCCGTCAAATAAATCAAAATTACAGTAGGAATATCTCATCTAATTCCTTGCCTTTGGGTATGGCTCCCTGGATTGAAGCTACATTACTTCTTTGAATTATCATGCTTATTCTTTGGATAAGAAAGGTGCTTGCTCTATCATCACCAGATGATTGCGTGATACACTTACCTATTTCTTTTATGAAGTTGAGGCCTTCTTTTCCCCATGAACCACTGGATTCGATAGCAATGGGTATGAAATGGTACTTCTGTGCAAGATTATTATATTTTCTTCCTTTTTCCGCTTCTTTTCGACTGGCGATATTTTCCGCCGGGATTGAGGAAAAAGGGAGGTTGGAAAGAGCGAACGTGTCTGAGCAAGTGAAGTCCCAAATTAACGGTTTGCTTCTCTTCCAGGGTAACAGAGTCATCCCATCTGGTCTTTTACCGTCTGTTCTGCTACATCCAATAGGTTCTAGTACTGGAGGAATGCCAGCTGAGATTAATGCTCTCATTATAATGTCATTAACATTCGATTGACGAGGATGTCTACCTGCGCTTTTGAAACAAGAAAGGCCATGTAATCCTTTCTTATTTACTTCATTTTTACATGCATGACATTTCTGACTTTCACAAATATCTGCCCCCAGGCGAATTCCAACTGCTATTCGGAAACATTCATTACTGAGGTGAAGGGCGAAGGTAGAGCTTTGAGCCAAGCACCTGCTTCGAAGGAAGACGCGGCAATTATTCTCGCTTTTTCTTTTAAGTTTTCTGCAGTCTGAAGTAAAAAGGAGAGGTGTGATTTGATAATGGGTTCATCCCATGTAAATTGCTTTGATCTAGTATCGAGTTCGGGCAAGAATGATCCAGCTAACAATGACCAAGTTGAAGAGCAAGTCCCAATCTCAGAATCCCCATGAGAACTGATATCATTTTGGAGAAGTGATTCTATCAGACATCGGGAACCATAGAATGACGCCAAGAAGGCGGCAATAGCTAAATCTAAGGCGCGACGAATACCTAATCCTCCAAAATTGACAGGGAGAGAAGCCTAAAGCCATGTTTGGTCAGGAAGTAAACGATTTAGGATGGATTCTAAACCAGATTTAATGGTGTTATCGTAACGTTCGAGTAGATCTCTCCAAGAAGGCGAACAACGTAGAAAATATAATAACCTTGGTATGTTTTAGTAAACTTTGCGCATTGATGTGTATCGCATTAAAGCTGTGTCTGGAGATTTCATTAAAGCCGTCATCTTGCCAATCTCTTGGACATAAAACACCTCGTTAAGAATTTAACGAATCGTTAGTGGACAAATGTAATGTATTTTAAACGACATTCAACTTTCACAGTATTCGTCTCGTCTGTGACGTCATATGCGCACTTCGACGAGATTTTGTTCAGGGCGAAGCATATATAGGCTACGCGCAGACGGGTCCATTTCGGACAACAGTGAACACTTTTTGAATTCCGGTGATGACGTAACTTGTCAGAGTTTCGGTAAACTTATTTATCCAAAGATCCATGTATAACTGAGCGAGCCCCTGGCAGGAAATATGAGTAACAGTAGCACTCCTAGGGGCAGGGGAACGCAACACCACGGTACACTGTACTTCGCGTGGCATGACAGGTTTGGTTCTAACTTGTAAGTCGAATTCGATAAGCATTTTCAAATTTCCTGGTTATATGATAGGCAAATCTCAAATATTACCATATTTCATGGCCTAGTGAAGTCTAAACTTTTAGGCATGCTATAAAATACGCATGACGTTCAATGAGAAAATAAAAGAGCAAGGATAATAGGTTTTCTTTTTCTTTAAACTGATTCAAATGTTATGCTTAAATGCAAAACGGGTCTCCTATTAAGTTTCCTCCACGGTCATGCATGTCCGTTGCTGCCAATGTAAGCCATTAGGCCAAAGTTTGTATAATGTGTAATGAAAACTATAAGACTTCTGTCGCTGTGTCGCTTTCAATATTTATTAACCCATCATTACGTAATGTGCTTGGATACGGAAAATACAAACAAATTAGATGATTCCGAACATTGTTATAGCGTTTTCACACAGATGCCCTTACCAGTTTTGACCCGGGTCGATTGGCCCATTTCAATGTGCATGATAAATCGTGCTAGGTACGTCCTACCATTATGTTTTGTTACTATATAAAAGTAGGTTTAAATCGATTACAATAAATAGAGCGGACACATCAAATTACTAGCGTGTAAGGGAAGCTCATGGAAACAGGGTGTTGCCCAATCTCGCGCAGGGGGAGAACTCCTTGAACTATAACGGCGTTTTCACACAGGCGCCCTGACCCGGGTCGACTCGGGAAATTCTGTGTGAACATAAGTAGACTTAATCAAGATGAGTCGTGTCAATGCGTGCCGGGATTGCCCGCTTTCACATGTGGTCTAAACCGAGATGAACCGGGCTAGGTACGCTCTACGATTGTGTTTTGTTACTACCGAACGAAAAGTAAAAGCAGGTTGAAATTGATTACAATAAATATGGCGGATGTTTTGTTAGTAATACAGGCATGTTTATTCTTATTCGCACCTGCCACTTAATTTAATGAATGAATACTTTGTAGTTAAGTAAACCAAGTGGAAACAGTAGTAGTAGTAGTAGTAGTAGTAGTAGTAGAAGAACTGAAAAATTTCTTTTAGAACAATAACAAATTTCATATGCAAATATAATGCCTATTAGGCCTACTTCGTTTAAAGGAATCAACGTAGTAATATTAAATAACATGGTTTCATATTTTATAGCAGGTAAATCATTATGGGACCCATATCTCTTCCATCTTAAAATAATAAATCCAATTTAAGTACTTAACGCCTTTAGACCTTCGAAATCAGATCCGAAATAATGTACTGAACATGATTTCTTGTCCATTGGACTATCCAAAGAGCACCTGGATCTAATTACGAAATGACAACTATAGTTCCATCCCGAGAGACGAATGTCGAGATGCAAGCCTACCTTCAAATAGATCCCACATTCCTTTCCCAGAATGATGATAGCCGAGGGACGTCACTACTCGGATTCCTGAGCTAAGTAAAAATCTTTAAATCTTATAAAATATATTTAAATATTTGATTTAGAAATTTATTACATATACTAACGTCACTTTCCCCAGTTGAAGTTTCATTTTCACATTGCCAATGTGGAATTTCTTGTAATGGAATAGCATCTGCACGAAGTCTCTTCTTTGGAGGTGTGCCAAGAAATTCACTTTTTAGGTCTCTCTCATAATCACCCGGCAAGAAATACTTCGAGCAAATACGAGCATTATTTATTGTCAGCCCGCTTGCACCAAGAAATCCACTCTTGTTGAATTTCTTTTTAACCTATGATACAGTGTCCCTTCTGTTTTATATCCATGATTACAACAAAGTGCAACAGCACAACTTGAATTATTCTTGTTCATTTTTTAAACATGATGTAGTAAATCCTTTCAGAATTAAGTTAACACCTACCGTAGATTTTAGGTAAGTATAAAGCTTCCCTCAAAATCTTTTAACTTACGTCATCAACACAATGCAAAGTATCTATATGGGAAAACAATTTTGTTCACTTGTTAGCAATGAATCCCTCTGCGTGACTGCTAATTCCCTGTCGAGAGAGACACTGTGATAGCATGAGTTGCCCTGGTTGGTTGCAGTTGTCGTTACCAAGCTGGCGATTTCCAATGCTAGAATAGAGACAGATTTCTCTAAACGGATACTCTTTGCTTAATGACAGTATCTGCCAGTTGCGTCATACACCATTGAGCCAATGTAAATGCTTTACCTGTTATTTACCTACCTTGGGCTACACGAGCTAACGAACTATTCACCCCCGATTTACCTCTCTGGCGGTGTACAAAGCGTAGACATTTCTATTTTTGATGATTTTGGTAAGTAACGGTGAACGATATTTTGTTTGTGATGTTACCATATGTAATTAGGCCTACTTCAGATGCCAAGTTACTTCTAAGACATTTATCAGCACTAGTTGGTAGCAAAGTGGAGAATAAAAAGCTTAGCAATGTTACGAAACTTCTAGCTACTTAAAGTTTAGCAATGTGCTTGAAATGAATTTAATTATTGGGTGGAATTTTACTCGCTTTAGCTCCATTATAATTTGACGTGTACACAGTTCACTTGATTCAGTTTTATATTTACTGTTCTTATTGACAAAGGATTCATTCAGTTAATTTTGCTATGAAACAGGTGAAGAACAATAGTTAAATCGTATATATCTTAGAACAACAATGAAATAAAAGTTAAATTAAAAACATGTAATAACGTTATGACAATTTAATTCATTTAGTCCGTCACGATTCACCCTTTAGCCATAAAAATACACACTCATGCCCCTGCCGGGACTCGAACCCGGGACTTTCGAGACGTTGGCCTACCGCCGTAGACCGCTCGTCTAGTAATTCCCTAGTGTTTGATCTTCCAATACCGATATTAGTTATTCGTGCATGACCATTTTGGGATTAACTAAGTTAATTACTACTACACTTACTTCATAAGTATTACGGCAAATAGTTTTAGCCATTTAAACATTGTCTTCACTGATTTAATAGCAAATCAACCTTCATAAATTTTGCTTAAATTACTATTGCTTTAGTTTTACGTTGTGTTAGATTAGATTACTTTAAATATCTCATACACCATTTGAATTACCAATTAAAGTGTGATTATTCGGTTAAAAGCTTCTCTTTTTAGAATAATTGTTTTTCAATAGTTCCGATTCACTGCTCCAAGCATCGGAACTATGAACCGTGTAAGCGTTAAACTATTTTTGTTCCCCTGCTTTAGTTGAAGGTCAGTCTAAGTCAACTGCACTTTTCATACTCACCCGACTATTCATAGCTGACAAGTGAGCTTAGATTTTGTTCGAATAACGAAAATTAATTTAGTTTCTTTAATTTGCCGCTTTAATTAAACTTTATATCCTGCAGCTTTATATATTAAGCTCTATATATGTACGCTCCATACCACCCATTCCCTGGCATATAATTATCACAAACACTTCTATGAACACATAGCTACATCCAGCAATCGAAAAGATTTTACGAAAAGCCATGTGTCATTATTATTTCGTTAAATATGTACTGGAGTTGTTCAACATATATAAAAAAAAGGTGGCAACATGCATAGGAATGAATACAAGTGGCATCACTTCGTGTTATGAATGACACTTATTTTGAAATAAAAATCACGGACACAATGTGTAGAGGGGCAAGACGGGTTAGTTCATGTCAGGTTAGATTCTATCTATTACATGCTATGCACATTACGTTTAACACTCCATATGCTGACCCAACTGCTGCCAACTCTCCACGATTGGCCGGGACTGATCAGGAATATCTTATCCTGTCCAGGCAAGAATTAAATCATGTCCGGGGCGTTAAGAATCCCAAAATTGGCATTTGGCTATTAAATATAATCTAATTTCGTAAATAACAATAAGAACACAGAGAAGAGTTTCCTTTCTTAATGACTTCAACTTATATGGATATTTAATTGGATAATTATTTCATACTATGTTTTAATATCACGAATATCCTAAATTTATATACTCGGGAATTCAGCCCGAAACCCCCTGCGATATCTTCATTTTCCATTGTGATTCAACACTGGCATTGTTGGCAAGCCCAACGCGCAAGTAGCTAAATAGTCCCAAGTACTTTTCGTTCTTTTCTTTCACTCTCATTTCACACTTCCATGGCTCGAAATTTTGTTATATTTTGTGCTTCACCATTTCCACACACATCGGAAATATTTAATTTCTCTTTCAAATTTTACATTTATTACGACCGTAAAGTAAAGTAAAACCAAATTCTATTTGATTAGGCAGTGATGCAATTCGTTCGAAATTGAATCCAAAATATTTAAGAAATTGTTGATGTGGTGGTTATTTAAAGTTCATCTTTTCAATAGCTTGTTCATCCTACGTACTGCATTAGGAAGCCGAAATTTTAATTTTTGTGTTTACTAAATAGCAGAGCAGCTGAAACTAAATTATGTTCCTTATACGTAAGCAATATGTTTAATTTACTGTTCCCTACTTAAATTAACTTATCCTTCGTCATATTTCACCCTGAATGTACGAGCTTTCGTTTCTTCATGTTTAAATAACATAAAATATATCTGCTTTTCAAGTTAAAATGTAGAAATATAAAAATACGACACTACTTATTTGTGCTTTGGTATGAACAAATACAGATTAACGCGTACGCGGTTCATAGTCCGATTCACTTCTTCAAGTAGTGGTGAATGGAATCTGTAACAAGTGATATCACGGATTCAAATTACCAATGCTTGTAGCAGTGAATCTGAATTGAGGATATCACTAAATCTGAAAGAGAAGTCGGTAACTGACGAATCACACTTGAATAGGTAAATTAAATGGTGAATAAGATGTTTCAAATGATCCTAAATTAACCCAGCCTAAAACTAACGAAATTGTAATTATACAAAAATTTTAAAAGTTTGTTTTATATTAAATCAGTAATAGCAATGATGTAAATAGTTGAAGCAATTTGATACTGGTAAGTAAATGCACATATCACTTTAGTTATCCATTTTCCTTAAAATTAAAGCACTAAATGCACAGAAAAAACAAGACTGGACTGCTCTTTGGATACTCCCCCAATCCTTCAAAACGGTGATGGTTAGATTAGGTTGGAGGGTTTAACGCTTCCAGGCCTTCGAAATCAGATCCAAAATACCGTAATGCAGTATTTTTCAACCTTAAAGACTCACGTACCGCAAACTATGGAAAAAATATGTCATGGACCGGGAAGATTCCACTTTTATTTGAGATTTATTTGACATTGAAAGGATGCCAGCACCTTTTCATATTCCAGTTGTTTTGGAAAAGAAATGTACATTTTAATCTCAAGTTTGGACTGTCGAAATCTACAAAATGAGTTTTAAATTTAATATGTTAATTGGCCAAGTGGCCTAGGACCGGCACACCAGTTTCGCACACCGGCCGTAGAAAACAACTGCTGTAATCTACTGGGCATTGTGGTTTCTCGTCTATGGGATTTTATCAAGAGCAAATCAACATTTTTTACGCTGTTTTAATGAATCAGTTAAAACAAGTGTCAAATAATGAACTAACTTTTACTTATTTATTTACACATGGTTTTAGATAGCAGTTCTGCCATTTTACACTGAAACAATATTAATACTAAACGAATTATCTGTAATTTAATTCTTAAATATATATAATTTTTATTTCATTGTTATTCAAGGATTTACGCGATTTAACAATAGTTTTAGAATAGCAACAACATTATTTGAGCGAATTCCTTGATAGTAACAAGAGTAGAAATTTAGAATAAAAGAATCTATAGTGTGGTATAAGTACTATTGGAGAATTTTAATAGTAATTCTTATAAATGCAACTACCAGCAAGGATGTCCATCAGGGGAGCAAGGGAGCGCTCACCTGCCCCCATAGCCAGAGAAAATTATACAGTAGAACCTCTGTTATCCGAAATAAAGGGGGCGGAGGTCATTTCGGATAACCAAAATTTCTGTTTAAAAAATGTACATTTTTCCAAGTTTAAAGTGAAAATATTGAAGGCAATGATAAAAAATACACTTCTATATTAAGTATGTAACAGACTTTTAATAAAGCTTTAAATGCTTCTACAGTTGGACAACTTCTTATACAGCTAAGTTTACTGTTTTTGTTTTTTAATTATATCTTTTTTTCTGTTATCATTTGAAATTTTATCTTTTCCGATTATTTTTTTATTTTGCCTTTTCTGTTAAACACTATTTCGGTTAAAATTATTTCGATTAACAGAGGTTTTACTGTACTAATGTGGCACAAAATGAGTAGATCATTTCAGTCGAAACTTAAAAGAAAAGGTAGTAAGTATATGTCTATGGGGCTGTCCTTGCAGCCCTGAAAATCACAACATGGGTGCTCATGGCTACCAGTAATCATTACGATTCAATTCTAGAGGAACACAAGCAAAGAAGCTTAATCAAATGAATCGTGTACATGCTAACAGCTATCTTCAAATTATGGATTAGCCCATTTGATACATATGCTCTAGCATAATCTATCCCACTTTTCAAAATACCATTTTGATTGTCATTTCTCAATTATCTTTTAATGTAACTGGTGTAGTAAAAAGTAATCCATTATTTTTGCATGACATTGAAGGCTTGACTTACCATAGTTAGAATAATCCGATTTAGGTCACATATGCGCCGTTTTGTTCGATAACGTTTTGCCATTTGGAAGGTAATATCATGATGCCTCATAGAAGCCCTTGTCCCTATTGGCAAAAAATTGAGACAGTCGATTTTCACAAGCCTCTCTTGAAGCGAATTTTTCAGCAGCAAACGTGTTCGCCATGGACAGGAACAGATGGTAATCACTCGGTGCCAGGTCCTGACTATAAGGTGGATGCATAAGAACCTCCCAACCAAGCTCCCGGAGCTTCTGGCGAGTCACTATCGATGTGTGTGGCCTGGCGTTGTCCTGGTGCCTCTCCTATTGGCCAAAGCTGGCCGCTTCTGGGCGATTGCTGCCTTCAGACGGTCCAATTGTTGACAGTATAGTTCCGAGTTAAGGGTTTGGCCGTAGGGGAGCAGCTCATAGTAGATAATTCCCTGCCAATCCCACCAAACACACAGCAAAACCTTCCTGGCCGTCAATCCTGGCTTGGGCACCGTTTGCGCCGGCGCACCGCGCTTCGACCACGACCGTTTTCGCGTGACGTTGTCGTAAGTGATCCACTTTTCATCACCAGTCACCAACCGCTTCAGAAATGGGTCGCTTTTGTTGCGATTCGGCAGCGATTCGCAGATGGAAATTCGGTCCATGAGGTTTTTTTGCGTTAACTCGTGTCGCACCCATACATCAAGCTTCTTTGTGTATCCAGCCTTATGCAAATGGTTCCACACGGTTTTTTGTGCAATGTTTAGCTCTTGGGCAATCGAAACAGTGCTTACATGACGGTCGGACGCGACAATGTCCATGATTTTATCGACATTTTCGACACTTGGCCTTCCAGTGCATGGTACATCTTTGACGTCAAAATTACCGGCACGGAATCGACGAAACCAAAATTGCGCTTGATTGGCTGTTACAGTATCAGGACCATAAACACTATTTACATTTGCAGCCGCCTGGCTTGCGTTTTCGCCTTTATCGAAGAAAAACTTTAAAATATAGCATATTTTCTCTTTGGTAGTATCCATTTTGACGTGCGCTCACACAACACTGAGTCAACTCATCACAACTATCTGAACAGTGTTTGTAGTACGTAATCTCATCGTTTGAACGCCATCTCGTTGAACCCGATCAGACTTATACAACGCGAGATACATATCACTGAAGCCATCTATTGGCAAAATAATGGATTACTTTCTACTACACCAGATATTAGAAATGGAGCCTGATTACCAAGTGGTCTTAAAACGAATCTGAATTTGAATTTTTACAAGCCTTTCATAAGACAAATAGAAGAATTGGTAGAATGAAGAAAGTGGGAGGAAATGGGAGGGACCATAAAATGCACACGTACAAGGTACTTGTCCACTTTAAAACTCATATGGTATTAGCCGGAATCGAATCTGGTACCCCACGCACTATAGATTTCGTTCTTCTTGGCTTGTTCAGGTTTTGGTGTTACTTCATCTTAGCTAAACGATGGGCAGGAAATAGCGAGTTTTTTCTAGTTTAAAGTTATCTGACGGTAGACCAATTTCGTTAATCATGAAGAACGGCAGTTCTTCGAGTGACGGTGGCAAAGGACACTGTTAGCGACACTCAGATAGTATACAGTTAGTTTCGGATCTACCGAAGTATAAGTCCGATTTTGATGATTGAACTTACACTTGAAAGCTCTTTCCAATAGTAAGACACAGGAGAAAAAATGGGTCGGTAGGATCTCCTTGGGACCCCCTAGGGCGCTTTGAAAAAAATATCAAAATTTCACATTTTTAGGATAGCACTGACCCCAGACCATATAGGCAGCCGAAACTTACTGGATCTTATTCTACGCTTCAATACGTTTCAAACGGTGTATGATACGTTAAAATCGGTGGAGCGGTTCAAACGTTACGACTCTTTTAACCGAATCACAAAATTTTCACAAATGATACAAAGGTATGTCCTACATTCTGTGTGTCTTTTTGTTTTAGCCCCAAATGGGTAGTACCGGGGGGTTTTAGGGGGTCCATTGCAGGCCTTCATAATGGGGGTAAATCCAAGCTTAGATTTTTGATAGGAGTTACGGTTTTCGAGATATGGAGCAAAATCGATCTTGTATCCTTCCGCCATAGTGACACGTGCCACTTTTAAAATACGAGCTCGTACGGAGAACACTCTCCGTCGCTGCTCCACTCATCTGGGCATGACGTAAAGGAGAAAATGTAAAGATACGTGACCGTACCTATTTTTTTCTAACCTCCACGTTCCCATGGTCAGTAATTTTAGAAAATGTAGGAATAATGCTAGAAAAAATATTAATCATAAAAACAAATTTTGAAAATTTACATGACCGAACCTAACCTTACCTAACCTCCCCTTCGCCATGGTCACTAACTTAAGATAATGTATGTAAAATGCAGGAAAGAAATTAATAATGAATATAAACACATGAAAATATATTCTGAAAGGAAAATCTAGTGATAACCTCCAACTCGACGCCTTAACCACCATGCCACCGAAGCAACCTCGCAGATGTGGTTTCTCCGTTGTATTTACAGTGCACGTGTCTCCTACACGTTATAGCGCGTGTGCAGGAGAGAGAAGCATCAGCATAGATGGCTCGTGTTACAGTCCTTTTTTTATAGGCAGCCTTACAAAATAAGTGATATCAGTACAAAACCCCGTTTGGGGTAAAAGGAAGAGTGACGTAAGAATTCTACTCACAAAAAAAGTGATATCTATTTTGCGAGTGACTTTCTTTGTGTCACTATGGCGGAAGGATACTGTCTCTTAATTTTATTACAAATTCAATACTTTCGCCATAGTGACACAAAGAAAGTCACTCGCAAAATAGATATCACTTCTTTTGTGAGTAGAATTCTTGCGCCACTCTTCCTTTTACCCCAAACGGGGTTTTGTACTGATAAGAAATACATTAAACAATGCTTTAAGACTCAGTTTATTTCTAACGATAGTCATCAGAAAAATCATAACAGCAAATACCCATTCCTTTTTGTGCCGTGAAAATTCACAATACCTCTAGCCGATGAAATTTCTGCATCATCTCAAAATTAGTTTCATTACTGCTCTTCAGTAAGTTTGATAATGACTTCTATGGATCAATTTTCAAACAAGCAACCAATACAACACACGCTGGTAACATGGGCGGATATAGGAGAGAGACTCTGGGGAGCAATTACTTTAAAAGCTATCGTTTAGAATGATACATTTAAAATCATTCTGAGATGACTGGAGGTAAATGCCTCTCATGCCCCCCATAAATCCGCCCATGGCTGGTAACCGTGCATTTTTCCATAGCATCATGTAGGCCATAATTGATAACTTAAGCAGAACAGAAAGTTTAATAAACAAACGTCTTTTTCGCCAGGAAATCTTGCACATAAATGATCTATTAATATTTGTTAAAATATGTTCCTCCTATAATCTTCGACATCTAACACAACATTTGGTGTAAGCACTGTTACTCACTTTTGAAACTCCTCTATATCTGGCAATGTGATGCAATCTCTGTCTTTGTGACTTCAATTATTTAATAGCCATTGATCACATTGCACTAATTCGCATTGTAATGAACGAGTTCTAACACGCCTGGTAATAAGACAATTAATATTCCTCACTGCTCAAAGATTTTAGACATGTTAGAAAATTTTGTATTGTGAGAGTTCCATTTCGTTAATTTGAAAATTAAGCTTATTTCAGCTTTATTTTATTTTTGAATGATTTTGTATCATTCAGCTAGGAATTCTCCCTTAGAAATTAGGGATAAAATAAGGTTGTGATGAAGAACTTAGAGGTACCTGGTAATTTCATGCGTCAATTTCCACTTTGACATGAATTTCGAAATCGGCCTCGTACTGTCTTGCTTTGCCAGTACAAACGCTGGTGCTATTAGAAGAAGAAAAGCCTATCTTCAAAAGATAATTTGTTCAAGAAAATAGTAAACTGTAAATGTTTTGAAATATAATGCGCTCCGCTTCATGATTCGTCTGTAAATATTTCTCCCATATCTGTGATAGTCACGCACATACACACACACACACACACCATATATATATATATAATATTCAGCCGTTTTCTATACACTGCTGGATCAAGGTCTCTCCTTTTTTCCACATATCTCGGTCTACTGCTGTCCTCATCCATGTAGCTCCTGAAAAACGCTTAATTTCATCTACCCATCTTGCATTTCGACGTCCGGCCGTTTCTTTTCTCTAGGAATCCAACGTAGTAGATTTGTCGTCCACCTTCCATCTGTTCGTCTAGTTATGTGACCGGGCCATCTCCACTTCATCTTCTTCACAGTCTTGATTACATCCTCTACCTTTGTTTTTGCGCGAATCCATTCATTTGTATTTCATTCTCTCCTAGTTATTAGTAACATGTATCTCTCCATTGCTCTTAATCTTTGAGTTTTTTTCGCATTCAATGTCCAAGTTTCACAGCCGTACATCATCACGGGAAAGACACATTGATTATATACTTTATTTTTCAGACACATTGCTGGTTTGTTTCTGAAAATAAAGTGTAGTCTTCCAAACGAACTCCACGCCATTTTACATCTTCTGTTTATTTCATCCGTCAACTTGACATTCGATGTCTTGAACATACTCATCACCTATGCCTATTGTCTCTCTTTTGATCTCTATTTCCTTCTTTGCAGCATATTGATTGTACATTACCTTTGTTTTACTTAAATTCATCGTAAGGCCTATTTTAGAGCTCTCATTACACAGTTCTTCCATTCTGGTTTGTAGTTCTTCTGCACTTGAAGAAAACAAGATAATATCATCAGCGAATCGTAGGGGATGAAGATATTCGCCATTAATTTTTATTCCAACTCTATCCCAGTTTAAATTTTGGAACACTGTCTCCGAGGCAATAGAAAACAGTTTTGGAGAAATTGAATCTCCTTGCCTTACCCATCTTTCAACTATAAATTTTTCACTTTCTTGATGTAGTCTAATGACAGATGTAGCAGTCGAGTAGATGTTTCGCAGTAACATGTTGTGTGCACTTTCGATGCCTTGATGTTCAAGTAATTTCAGTACTGTATCTAAGAAAACCGAATCGAAATCCTTTTCAAAATCTATGAATAAAAACAGTAAAGTTCATATTTAGTAGTGCTTTCCATAACTTCAGTCAAAGTTTGTATGTGGTTCATTGTGCTAAATCCACGACAAAATCCGGCTTGTTTACTTCCCCGGTTAAAATCCAAGTCTCGATCAATACGATTCAAAATAACTTTGATGAAAATTTTGTATAGAACTGACAATAAACTAATTGGTCTGTAGTTTTCGACGCGTTGTTTGTCCCCTTCCTTGTACAATAAAATTACGAGGCATAAGAGCATTATTGCAACTTGTAGGTATTTCTATGTTTCTCAGGCACATCGAGAATAATTTAGCAAGTTCCTCTTTCATCTTTTCACCTCCCCATTTAAACATCTTTGCTGTGCCTATCTTCACCAGGCGATTTTCCGTTCTTCATCCCTCGAAGTACGTTATCCACTTCTTTCATTACGTCTGGGACTTGTTTGCATGCCCTGGCCTGCCTTGGGAAATTTTCTGGCGACGACTTTGGCCTAAAGTATATTGTTTACTAAACAAAGCCAACCAGTATCGAAGATCTAAAACAGAGAATAATGGCAATTTGCAATGACATTTCAGCAGAAATTTTCATAGATGTGCGAGAGGAATTCCATAAACTTTTATTTTTCTGTCAAGAGGTAAACGACACACATTTCGAACATATTCTGCAATACTGTAAAACTTTTTTACTTTAAATAAATAAACTGTTTATGCATTTCTACACTCAGATCTTGTAGTATAATGTGGCTTAATTGTGGGATCGTGTATGAAGTTCGTTTCATTTCCGGGAAGATAATTAAAATTGGCCTCGATGTGTTGCCTGGAGGTAAATTGTCTGGTAATAAACTTTGCAAGATCTCATAATGCTTACTTTACTGTCCTATGTTAAACATACCTTTGTAGATTGATAATAGAAAAATCATTGACCACATCTTCCTTATCTTCATCGAAACAAAACAGTAACATTATCTAAACTTTGTACCTCCTTCGAAAAAGTATAGGGTAGCAAAGCTGCTTTTTCGTGCGTATTCTGGGATCTAGGAGAAAGTAGTCTCATGACAACAGTTGACTATAAACTAACATATCCAGATGAAGATTTTCAATTATAGCCTAAGCCTTTACGAATTTTCCAGTATATGCAATGTATAGGAGTATCAATGTAATTTTCCAGTTTTGACCCGCCGACATTTTAGAAGGTCTTGAAAGTTGTTTCAGAGTATTTCTTCTCTCGAGATGTTTCAAACTAAATATTACTCGACCTCCTTTGCCATTTGTATTGTTTGACTTGACCTTCGCCCACCCTCCGGAGCACGTGGTGACTGTTATACCTGAAAATGTGTATAATAATCAACTATGTGTTTTTGCATTTTTCTGTATTTCCAGTCGTTTCGATAATAAGGGGTGGCAACATACATTATGGATATATAAAATCTCTTATAAAATTGTTCACTATGAAGTACTAATACGATAATTTTCATTACCTTTTGTTGGAAGACCATAAAGGTCGGCTCACAATTTAGGTTTATGTGCCTGTTTGACTTATTGGATTATTCACAGGTCAGTTTATTTTGAACACACCTACGAATCGTGTGTGTATTCTGCTAACTTTAGTAGCATACATTTCCCTTAAATCGACGGAGTTATGTGTTATTATGTACGCGTATACGTCGATCTGTAATTAGTAATAGCATAAACACTGATTCTTACATGGAAAAAACAAATTTACAACATTTCTAAAAAATGTCAATTGCTTCTCATTGATTAAGTAAGACGGTCGTTAATGTGGTTGATTTGAAGTATTGCAAGTTCAAAGAAATATATAATGTAAATAGTGATATCTTAAGCACACTAAATTTGCAGTAATGATATCTTACGTTGTATTCAGATTGACCACAAAATGTAAATTTTTTCGAATGGACGGCATTACTAATGAATGAATAATTAGCATGAAATATAATTGTAAACTCCCAATTGTAATCATAAGTAAGTATTTCATTTAAGTAAAATATTACGGCATTATAATGAGGGTATGTCAAAACAGAATAAGTTGCACTTAAATTGGTTTACGACGAAACTGGCCGAATTGAGAGAGAAAGTCATTAGGCTATATTATATAGCGAAAGAAGGTAACATAACAGATAAGGAAAAATACAAAAGATAAGACAGCTTTACAGAAAGGAAATTAGGTTAGCCAAAATAGAAGCTAATGAAGAATTAATATCCAATTCTAATGATAAGTGCAAAGCTGTTTGGTCTGTGATAAAAAATGAAACTGGGAATAGGCTATCTAATGAATGTATAACTATAACTCCGAACGAATTTAACGAACATTTTATAAATAGTGTACAGCGTGCTGGATCTACCTAATGTTATAACACTGACAACAGAAACCAGTATAAAAACTATTTACTTAGACAGAATATACCACAGAGCAATAGTTTAGTTTTTAAATGGATTGAAATTGCACCTGAACAAATACTGAAAATCATTTTTAATATGCGAAACTCTCATAGTGAAGATTACTACAGATTATCTAATTTTATACTGAAACAAATAATACATACAATTCTCCATCCTGTTACATATCTTGTTAATTGGACACTCCTTGAAGGTACTTTTCCTGATTGACTTAAAATTACTATAACTATACCTATTCACAAAAAAGGAGATAGAAACGATCCGAATAATTATCGTCCGATTTCTTTTGTACCAATATTTTCTAAAGTTATTGAACAATGTATGAAAATGCAGTTGTCAAGGAACTTTGAACATAATAAACTTTTAAATATGTCGCAATATTACGATTTATAATATGGATTTAGAACTGGTCTTTCCACTATAAAAGCAGTTGAATCAGTTGTTTCAGAAATAATGAGAAGGTATGAATCTCGTTCTTACACCTGTGTCACTCTAGTTGATTTAAGTAAAGCATTTGATAGTGTCTCACATGATATTCTAATTTCTAAATTACAGTTTTATGGTATCCACAGTTATGAACTCAATTTAATTAAATCGTTTCTCACTAACAGACGTCAAATTGTTCAAATTAAGAATGTAAAGTCAGAAAAACTAATCATACAAACTGGAGTACCGCAGGGCTCGGTTCTTGGCCCTTTTCTTGGCCCTTTGTTGTATATATGAATGATTTTTCTAGTTATTTACCACATAAATCTGTTTTGTATGCTGATGATAACACCTTTATTACAAATGCAGAAAACACAAAGTAACTACAAGAAAAGAATGAAGAAATGATAATAGCGTCCTCAAGTTGGTTTTTGCATAATGAACTAACCTTGAATGCTGCAAAAACTGTTGCACTCCATTTCAATTTAAACCATGAAATTGCTAATCATAGTAATATTGAATCTGTCAAACTTTTGGATATATACAGGGTGATTCAAAAGTCCGGCACCATAGGACCATTTCGTTATGGAGTTCACTAGAGAAGTGGAAAAAAAATTGATAAAAGTTCATATGGAGAATTCAACTAGGGGAATCAGTGGCGTACCGGAAATACATATGAGAGGGGTCAACTTGAAAATTTCAAATGGAAACTGGGGTAACCTTTTACATTTTTGGAATCAGTATTGAAAACAAAACAACTTTTAGAGGGAAACTTTTTCGATATTTTGAATGGTTTGGGAGCTACAATATCTTATTGTTACAGGAATAGTATTGCGTCACCAACGCTGTCCATTCGAAATAACTCAAAAACTACTAGGTGTAGAACAGTGAAACAAAAATTTTGATGACAAAAGTGCATATGGAGAATTCAACTAGCGTATTCGGGGAATCAGTGGCGTACCGGAAATACATGTGAGGGGGAACAACTTGAAAATTTCAAATGGAAAGTTTTTTGATTAAATTTTCTTATTAGCATCCTAAACGAGAGAGCGAGCTTTTAGGAAGGACCTATATTTTTTTGTTAAAAAGGGCTCTAAGCCATTTCGTTTAAAAAGTCTCGGAGGGAATTGAAACTGTGATTAATTCAGAATACTCTAAAATATTGCATTACGTATTATTATTTGCCTGTAATCATAAAGATACGTGCTGTGTGTAATGTATATACATTCTGACAATATTTCTAGTATTTTTTTCTTTTACTCGATTATTTTATTTTCATTTATTTTTCTACTTTTGCCTGGTTTTTCCTTCCCTATCCATACCAACATCATTGGATCATAATCTGTAAACTTTCGACCTTGATATTTCAATTATTAAGTCACCCATTATTGCAATATTTTAGTCCAAGGCCATAAACATAATTTTGAAACAAATTGCAAGTATCAAGCCTGTAGAAAAAAAAACAAATCTATTTATAAATTTGACCGAGGACTTGACAGGCTTTCCTTCAGTACCACCAGGAGAATACACACAAGTTTACCCTTTCTGATTGGCGGCAATCTATGACCGTAGAAAATATGGCAAAATATCTGATAGTGTTTTATCAAAATGATCATTTCATGCATAAAATGATCCCTACGACAAATATTTGTTATTGAATATTTTACGTGAATTACGTAAAATAGGGCCAAAAATCTGTGCATCAAAGTGTTAGCAAGGTGAATTATGAAGAGCATAATTTATTAAACCACCGTTGTGTGTATGGAAAGATAAATATTTATTCCTGCAGTACATATTTAGTTTATTTGATATTACAAATTTTACCTCTGTTACATATTATTAATTTTACATATTTCGTTAGTTTTTGTTACATATTATGCAAAATTATACTATTGGATACATAGAAATCATTTTTACTTTACTCTGGTGAAACACCCGCGCTAGTAGACGAATTGTGTAGGAGTCCGTATAGTAACGTCATGGTAAAGATCTGAATAGATGGCGCCATCAGTTACTCATCCATGAATGCCCTACCTAATAATATTCAATCTACCTTGGGACTAGCGTTGTTCCAGAGGGCCCCATTCCGAACAACAGTGAACACTTTCGAGTTCCGATATTCCATTGCATTGATGACGTAAGTTGTAAGATTTTGCGGGAAACTTATTAATCCAAAGATGACTCAGCGAGCCCCTGACAGGGAAATCTGAGTAACAGTTGCACTCCTAGAGTCAGGGAAAAGCAACATCAAACAAAATCGATATTCACTACTTCGCGCCGACATTTAAATGCACAAGGAGTCAGTCAGTCGTTGCCTGTTATGTTTCAGTTTTGTTTCAATGCAACAACGGGTCTCCTGTATATTTTTCCTTCACCCGCATGAGTGTCCGTGGCTGCTAATTCCTCTGTCGCGAGAGGCATTGTGATAGCATGACTTGCCCTGATTGGCTGCGAATATCGTTAGCTAGCTGGCGATTTCCATTGCTCGTATACAGATTTGTTTCTCTATACTAGTACTTTTTACTTTAATCGATAATATCTTCATGTTGCGCCATACGCTAGTGCAGAGTCATGATGATCGCATCCGTACTGTGGCACTAAGTTGGGTGACGGCAGCGTTTTTCATCTCGTGTTGGTCCGGAACCATTTTTTTAATATAGGTGCCATTGGATTCTGTGTGAGTTTCCGTCTCTTATGCATTGATGGGCATGTGCCCATCCAACGGTACATCGGTAATGTGTTGTGGCCCCTTTAGTGGAGGTCCTGCAGGAAACCAGTTTCCAGCAAGATAACGCGCGTCCGCATGTATCACGTGATATCCTAGCCTTCCAGCTGGACACAATATTTCCCTCCTTTCTTGGCAGGCTGGTTCAATCGATCTCTTGCCGATTGAACGCGTCTGGTCCATGATTGCACAACAGTTCTCATGCCAGCGACCTCTCCGAACTACAGTTGAAGAGTTTTGGCATGGTGTTTAAGACGCGTTGTTTGCTATAACCTAGAAAGAAATCCAATGGCTCATCTTCTCTATGCCTCGCCGTATTGCAGGCATTCTGAACACCCATGTTGGGCACGCAGGCTACTGATCTTCGGCAGTTCTTCTCCGCTATCGCCATATTGTCACGCATCACACAGAACAGTAATTTGAATCATTTGCTACTTGTATCTCACGGTATGTATTTGCCTAATTAGGGGCTGCTATCTTCTCTCCTTCTTGGTGTTACATTTTTAATGGCGCCTATACCCTTACATTGTATATTGAATTCCGAAATCCAATATGGGGAAAGACAAAAATGTTTAGTTTTGAAATATTATTCTATTTTCTTGATACTTCGCATCTGTGTTTTACAAAGAGCGCTGAGTTCGATTGTGAACTTGAATTCGAAATTCAAGATGTTGGAAGTCGGAAAACGGCTAATTTAAAAAAAAAACTTATTTGTTTCTGTGAATTTTTGTATCGGTGAGTTACAAAGGCACATATTTCGATTCCGAAGTTACTTTGACTTCCTAAATCCAAGATGACGGCAGTGATAAAATCCACAAATTCGATTTTCATGAAGTTTCGTGTCTGTAGGTCAATGAACCCATATTTCGGTTTTGAAGTTGATGCATATATTTCGATTGCAAAACCCAAGATATCAGTAGCCGTTAAATTGCTCCAATTTGAAAAGGAGTTTAATTTTCGGCAAATTTCTTATCTGGGTTACGAACATTGGTGAGTTTGATAGTGAAGTTAAATAATTATTAATTCCAAAATCAAAACTGGACGGTGGCCTTAAAGTTCTAATTTCAAAAACCGTGTCACTTTCATGAAATGTCATTCCTATAGTTGTTTTGAAAGCATCCGAGGTCAATTTTGAAGTAAAAACTTGTGAATTCTGAAATCCAAGTTGATAGGTTGGGAAGGGACCAATTATAAAAAGCCATCCGACTTTCCTCAATTTTCGTATTTGCAGTTTCCGAGAGAGCCTGACTGCAATTCTGAAAACCCCCCCACACACACAAAATGCGAAAGTGGTTACCAGAAGCTGACCGGGTAGGTTTTCTTTCAGTCAGTGCTAGGTTAATTTTGTTCGTTAAGTGCGGGTTTTCAGTACACAAAAGGAGGTTTAAGCATCGAATTGTCTCAACATTCATTAACGTTCAATATGGTCTTCTTGGTATACTTTGGATACTTCAGTAGTGCTGCAATTTGCTTACATGATCAGTTGTATCGTCTGAAGTATGTTAAGATAAATGTGTAATCGCATTTATTATTTCGCTATATTTCAATCATTGTAAGCTAATTAACATCTCTGGATCCTTGCCACATATTTGATTCTATTGGATAATTCCGTGTATTGGTAAGCGAATGTATGATTAATATCTTACACCTAATTAAATCGTTAAAGGAAATTTTTAATGTTTGTACCCTAAATATATCAATACGTTTGTTCCATTCAGTATTTCAACAAACAAAATATCCCTTTTGCATATTTCACGTGGACCAAACACATATGATTAAAATTAAATATACAGGAATGATTAAACATAAGTTTTTCTTTACGAACTTGCGATAATAATAATGCTATCTTTATTCCAGCTTATCAAAGAAAGTTTTATAAGCAAGAATGGGTATTCCAGCAGGTGATGTAGAAAGAGGAAAAAAGTTGTTCGTGCAGAAGTGTGCTCAGTGCCACACAACAGAGGCTGGTGGTAAAAACAAAGTTGGACCAAACTTGAATGGTATTTTCGGAAGGACAACGGGACAGGCTGCGGGGTTTATGTACTCTGATGCCAACAAAAAGAAAGGCATCACCTGGAACGAAGACACAATGTTTGAATATCTTAATGATCCAAAGAAATATATTCCAGGTACGAAAATGGTTTTCGCTGGTATAAAGAAGCCTCAAGAAAGAGCAGATGTCATTGCCTATATGAAGGTAGCCACAAAGTAATATAAAAGACCTTACATGCTAATTACTGAGTACTAATTTTGATTCTTAGTCAAGAAAGAATTACTAAGTGAGAAAATAAATTATTTATCCTGTGCATTGTAAATGATTCTACTTAATTCTTCAGCTGTAGGAAGTATTTTTCATTTCCAAGTTCGTATTGTTGATTAGCAATGTAAGAATATGTTTTTGTGCTACTTGTCAATGCCAAAATGATATTTTTAAATGATGTTTCCTGTTAATTAGTTTGGAAACTTTGCCTTATTATAGATCTCTTGATGTAATATAATTTTATACTCATCAATGTATAAAATATTCCATGTGTCGTCAGAATTGAATTATGTAATTTCATTAATTATGTAATTAATGTAATGATTGATTAAATATTTTCCCATCTTATATACAGTTATTGTATTCCCTCTTCTATTTAATTAAAAGTAGATGTATCTTACAGCGATTTTATTTTAAACTTGCTTCACAACCATATCCTGTTGCATATAGCAATAGAACCTGACAATGAACAATGAATAACAGTTATCGAAGTTTCAGTCCCTAATATTAGACCCTAATATTGCGCGAGGATAATCTACGATATATATATTATTTTCATAAATGTGCCAGTCTCTTGGTATCCCATCAAGCATGATAACTGAGTGCGTGTAAAGTGATAAATGATGACAGTTTGAGATTCGGCACATTTTTCAAGGAGTTACTCACAAATATTTAAAGAACTTTTCCCTTCCTTATACTTAGAGCTTTATATTGTTTGGGTCATTTTAATAGCTACTAACTAATTTTTCCGCCCGTTGATGCGGGGTGAATAAAATAGATAACAACAACAGTTGTATTATTACAACTACTGCTACATCTGCAACAACAACTACTACTACGACAACTCCAACTCTTACTACTACCAACCAATACTACTATTACTAGTAATAGCAGTAGTTTCCCACAAACACCCATGACCCATGTGTTATTCCAATCCTAAACCCTCGTGAACGTCAACTCAGCCTCTTAGTTCACATGACTACGGAGGACGCAATTTTTACCTTCCTCTTAAAATAAATTCAGCCCTATGATGTAGCTAGCAGTGGGTCATTCCATGCCAAACCAACACACCTTTAATAAAAAATTGGCCTCACCATCTCAGATTTGGATCAAATTCGGTACATATGTAATCACCATATGGACTAAGAAAAATGTAAATTTTATTAAAATACCTCAACTCGTTTTAAAAATGCGGGTGTGTATATATAGCTCCAGGAAAATGCCTCAAAACGTACCACTGACGCATTTTCAAATTCACATAGCAACTGAGATATCATTTTACAGCATATTTATTGCCTTTCCTATTATTAAATTTTATTTATTAGTTGAGTATGATATTGATTATTTGAGTATTGAGTAATAATAATCATGTAAAATGTGCAAATACCAACTTTCCTATGCAAGAAATTATATGTACTACGATCGTGGTAGTATCTAAAGAGAGGCCGATGAGTTATATTTTCTGCTACTAAATTAGATGGGAAATGATAATACATGAGATAGGCTATAACAGCGATTATTTCCCTTTATTTTCAGACAATAAGCATATTTGTTACCTGAAAAAGATTTGCAAGATAAATTTATTGCATGTTCGTAAGCACCATCCAGTGTCATCATATCATAATGTGTCATTAATACATTGAACCAAATACTATTATTTTGGATAGAACGTTTGACATTTCCTGATCAAATATTTACAATATACTTTAAATATTGGTAGCATATTCTGACTATTTCATTATAACGCACAACCAAAATAGATATACTAAAAATCAAACGTGTCGGATTCAATTTATATTTTGCAAACAATGTCAACGTTCTCAAAAGCATTGTTTAATAAAATATGTTATACTTTGATCCTTACCTTTGAATCTGGCTGATATTCTACATGTTAAAATTATTAGCTCATTTTACCCATAACAACTATGATGTGCAAAACAAAAGGGAGTTGTGGGAGAATGGTTTATTTTTAAATTTTGAAATTAAAAATTTTGATTTTGAATTGTGAAAAAAAGTACATTTTCAAAAAAAAAATCTAGGAAATAGTTTATATTAATGATAAAAGATGTAGAGTTTAAAAGTGGGATGTTATGTTAACAGGTTCATAACTAAAATAATTGTAAACAAAAGATTTTTAAATACCTCAGTTTGCAGAAAATACATTACAATAAGTCTTATAAAAGGTATCTACAGTATATTACATCTGGAATATTTATATATTATTATTATACCTTGTGATAAGAATGGAGGGGTGCAGATATTCGACTCACCACGCTGTCTGCCAATGCGGATTGTTGAGCAGCCCATCCATGTTCGTTCGCCAATCAGTTGCTTGAGTACTAACAGGCCCCACGAGCAAACGTATGGATTGTACATTAGGCGTCTAACCCGGTCGGCTCCCTCAAGCAGAACGGCTCAAGGCTGAGTCAGCACTTTAAACCTCAGTAGCTCAGCTCCTAATTAAACTAGAGAAATGATTTAGGCGTCAATCTCTTCAGGAAATATGAGGCTTTCCAACGATGTGCATTTCATCTATAGCGAGGGTCCCGGGGCGGACGGGCAGGGGGGCAAATTTGAGTTTCACCTCAGAATCTGGGGGAAAACTACCCCCAGAAAACTACAAGCATAAAAATTGGTATCAATTGAGATAAATGAATATACTAACCAGTGGTACCTTAGTAGTTACTGTGTAAAGTTTAGACCTAAAATGGCGGCAGTGTTTACATAGCTGGTTTTGAGCCTAGTTACTGGATATAACAGACTATGGTTGGTATGAGGTAATGTACAGTGCTTTGACCTGACCTTTGATATCACTGAGAGATAGTGGAGGACGACTGTGGTAGTGTAGATGCTTGCGTTGACGTCATCAAACGACTATGGGCATATGAAGTAGAAGCTGGTTTTAAGATAAGAAGTCTAGATTTTAATAATTGTTGTGACATTAAGCTTGCAAGTTAGGACTTGATGATTGAGGCTATATAATTAGTGAGAGAGACGCTTTTGAGCTTTCTTATAATATATTTGATTGGAAAAGTCTTAGAGAAGTACGGACTGCACTATCGGGTGGGCATATTATGTGGCTGGAGATTATTCGCCATTCCTTGATCGTCTAAACTGAAAATATTAGGAGAAAGGCTGACTTTGCCAGAGCCACCTCCTAAAAAATTAGCTTCCTTTGGTGTGGCGTGTAGAAACTGATGTCAGATTTGAAATTGGTTTCAGATTTGATACTTCCACCACGGGAAACCCTCACTTGAGATATTTGAACGAAATTTAAACTTTTATATTTGATTGGAGAAGTCTGATGGAAGTACGTACTGTACCACAATGAAAAGAAAAGAGCATCTTTAAATATACGGTATTCACATAAGTTTAATAGTAAGTTTCAGTTAAAAAACTTATTTTACTTTCTTTTTACACCTAACATCAAAATCATGAAGGAAAAATAAATAAGCATATTTGAGTACATTCACATCCGTTTCATGGTAAGTTACGTATTGATAACATCAAAAGTTTGAAAATATGTGTAACATTTTTTTCCTTCAGATAACATCCTCGAATTTACCTCGTAAAGACAGAAAGATAGATCAGAAAAAGAGACAGAAACACACATATATATATATACATAGTAACACAGACGTTTGTTAAAATAGAGAAAGATGAATAGACACACTGAGTGATAGAAAGTAGACAGAGAAATAGAGAGACAGATAAAAAAAGATAGAAACACACACACACACACACACACATATATATATATATATATATATATATATATATATATATATATATACATAGAGACATAGTAACAAAGTCATTTGTTAAAATAGAGAAAGGTAGATAGAGAGAAGGACTGATAGAATGTGGAGAAAGAAATAGATAGACATATTAGAAAAATGAGATAGGAACATTCATAGACATACTCAGAGATATAGTAACATAGGAGTGTGTTAAAATAGAAAAATACAGACAGACAGACTATTTTTTTAAACGGTAGAAGAAAAGAGAAAAATATAGATTTATAGAAAAGGTATCATTTTAAACAAATATTAGATTAAAAAATCTGAACAGTGATATAAAGAAAACTGAATTTACACTTGACTCTGTAGAACGCAGTGGGTTAGAGCGCACTTTATTAAAAACTGTAGCACCTGTCCTTTAAAGGCCACTTTATTTTTCTTTAAACTATAGTTTCCGTCAATAAAAGCGTACTTTAGTAAAAAGAAATGTAGGTTCCGTTCTTGAAAAGCACCTTACTAAAAAAAACTGTAGGTCCCGTCCTTAAAAAGAGAACTTTACTAAAAAATTGTAGGTTCCGTTCTTAAATGCATTCTTAACTAAAAACTGTAGGTAGCGTCCTTAAAAGTGTACTTTACTAAAAATGGTAGGTCGCGTCCTTAAAAGCACACTTTCCACTTATATCTCCTGAAAATAAAATATTGACGGAAATCGACTTTATACCCCCTGGAAATTAAAATTTTGGTTAAAAAAAAACTTGACCCTCGAGAGATGATCATATACACCATCAACATTTTAACTTTACAGAGGGAAAGTCAAATCTTGATAGAAACCCTGATCCACCCTGTATGAAGCTTCTCTACAAGAAAGCAGTAAGACTTCTAAAAATATGAAAATGACTCGTAGGTTGACTGTTGATTGCACGGCTTGAACGTGAAGCGTCTACTACATTGTCCATCTACAATCCACAATCATATTAATACAACAAAGGGGATTGAATAACTTTACAATGTAATTTAAAAGAGCCTTTATGTGAAGTTTCTCTATAAAAAGCAGTAAGACTTTCAGAAATAATGGATTGCCTCGTATGTTGACTGGTGAGTGCAGGGCTTGAACTTAAAACGTCAACTGCATTTTTATCTATAATACAAAATCATATTAATACAGCAAATGGGGTTTAAGAACTTTGGGAATTTAATTTGAAAGAGCCTTTGTGTGAAGTTTCTCTATAAGAAAGCAGTAAAATATATGGTTATCTTGAATAGAGGCTGATAAAGAGAAAGACTATATTGTAAAACTAATATTATTATAAAAAAAGTGGAAAAATATCTTTATTTTGAACTCATATGGAAAACATTATTATCTTTATGCGTCTGATGTTCAACATAAAATGACATGAAGTGATTTTGAAAATTTCTTATCACTAATACGTCAGAGATAATAGTGAACTTTTGAGTTTAACAGGAGAAAAATAATGCACATTGTTGTCAAATTTCTTTTCGTATGACGCATTCAGTGTTGTCAATTTGTACTTATGAGAAAGAATGATCTAATAACTTCTGTTAAAATATTCACTTAATGAAGTCGAAATGCAAATGGTTATTTTGATAATGCATCTGATTTAAAAAAATGTAGAAAAAAATAGAATGGAAGGATACTATTTATTCCACATAATCTACTTTATATCACGGAAAATAAAAATCCGCTTGAAATTCTGGCGCTTGAGATGGACACATACATCTTAAAAGATTTTTAGTTTACATAGTGAAAGTAAAATTACCAATTTTGAGGGAAGGTTTCACCCAGGACTTAAGTTGAAGGAAAATCTCAGTATTTACGTGGTATGACTGAGGAAAGTCCTAATCTGGAGCAGATTCTTTTCGTCTTAAAATATTCGGTTGTTAAAAAATGATCACGATTTAAGTGTAGTAATTACGATTAAATACAGTCTTGTTAATATTCTACAGTTAAGACCTTGGCTCAGTTGGTAGAGCGCTGCCTTTGCATTCGTAAAGTCTTCCGTTCGTACGCATCAGACACATTCTATCGCAAGTTTTACGTGGGTTTCTTCTCGGTCAGTTCAGGAAAATGCCGAAATGCTAGCCTTTAACTTAGACTCTGGTCAAGTTAACTTGTAAATGACATTTGGTATTGTCACTTGACTCTTAGAAAATAAATAAAAGATCTTCTGCAACTGGTAGAGAACGATGACATCAAGTTTCGCCATTTCAAGATTCGCCTAACACCCTCTGGCAATAGAATTTATATAATATGTAAACTGAAGAGAAAATGTAAGCGAATCTTGGATTCAAGATTCGTTTTACAAGATTTGCCTAATGCGAAATATTGTTGGTAGTTCTGACAAGAAATGACATAAAAATTTGTAGTTTCCGAATTAAAAATATATTTAGAAAGTACATAACAGGACCATGTAAGCACAATTACAGTAGATGACTAGATGTATATGTTTGACATCGAGCTGTGATAATGTTACATGAAGTTACAAAGTTGAACAAAGCACCAAGAATCACTAGCCGCGCGTAAATGGAAGTCAGTGAGATGCTGCATCAACGTACGATATGTGTCTATTTCTTCTAATTGAAGCCTTCTTTTGAGTTCTATTATACGTCGATTAAGGCGAAACCACTTCGCTTTCTTTGATTTAGCGACGTGCCTCATCTGGAGTTGATACATTGTCATTTCATTTTCTGCTTGTTCCTGTTTCAAAAGATCTATAAATCTGTATATGTTCAAATGTGGATTCCCTATTTTCTTGTTAATTTTGGAGTACCACGCTTCAGCCCGGTTTGTCGTCCTGTTTCCATTGTTATCGTACTGATTCCACAATTTTCTGCAAGAAAGAAATTAAATACCATTAAAAGAATTCTTTGAAATAGTGAATCGAAACAAATATACACTGACAGCATATACAAAGGAACTATTCTGGGAAACCATTTGCCTTTTTAAAGACAAAACGAGCATACTAATTCAGTTTGGTTCAGATTGATCTAGAAACATAAATTTGTGCAAGAATAATCATATTTACAAGGTTCTAATCCAGGATGCAGGTCTTTTACATCCGAGAAATAATAGCTACAGTTAATATGGAATAATACTTTAGAAAAATGAATAAATATTACTTACGGAGGATAATGCTCCTCATTCTCGTCCAGCCATGTGTCAACCATGTAGTCATGGAAGTTGGAGCCCGTGGGACTTCCGGTGCGTTTTCCATAGCATGAATGAAAACATCGGGTACTCTATCTTCTGGAACAAGAGGTACTTCCTCAACTCTTTTGATCCACTTCCTGACATTTTCATCTTCTCGATACAGTTGAACTAACCATATTCCTTGAACCTTTCTCCAAATGCTCTGAGAATAGTGAAAGTAACATCTTTGGATTTTTGCGTTTGGAAAAAAATTGAAACGCAGCTGACAGCTGATTTTCAAAATCGATTGTCACCTATTATGGATTCCATTGCAATCCTCTCTTATTAGTAAGCTCCAGAATTAAGGAGAACATACGACGGTACGTTGTTTCTCTTTTCGAAGGAAGAAGTGGAAAATACGTCCTTAGATATTCACAATGTATTGTGTAACGGTATAACTGTGCGAAAATCGATGGGACAATTTTAAAAGTTCCATCCATTACAATCTCTTTGCTTGAAGAGAGTTTCCGACGATTAACTTCTGTACCGAACACCTGAAAGGGAAAAATAATGATTTTACTGATGCCAATGATGCCGTAGAAAAAGGAGTAGAAATTTATAGGCATTTAGTTCCAGATACAACGTTGGTCAATTTACATAGAAACATGTAACATCAGCAACAGCAAGAAGCACCAACAATAAACAAAAAAATAACAGTAATGCAAAAAAAGTAGTTCAATTTTATATTTAGTGTTTTCACAATAATTTCGTTACTTGACATAAACTCTGGAAGTATATGACGAACAATGGCTGGAAAGAAATTGAAAAAAAGAAAGTAGTTTGGTCAGATGTGTGGGGCAGACCATAGAACAATGCGAACAGTATTCTACTACAGGAGAAACAAAGTACTGTTTGCGGCATCAAATTTTGAATTTCTGTATATCTTTATAACATTCCTAACATTCGGATAGATATTTTTGCAACAGTAGCAATCCTAAAATTAGGCTTGTCAGCAAATATAACACCTAGATCATTAAGTGCTTATACATTTTGAACAATTATATTATCAATAGTGTAGTCTTGTTTAATACGAATTTTCTTGAGAAAAAAATTGTAACAGTATAATTTGTTTCAGTGTACGTAAATAATCCGGTTTCCCTGGTCTTCATCATCAGCTAATACAAAATGTCCCTCATTGAGTGTTTCCTTCCAAAGGCCATCTAATACCAAATCTGCTGCTGTTTTAGGCAATGAAGGTATTACTTTCGAACACTCGTTGTATAGTGATTGGCGCACATTATCATAGGCTGGAAGAGCAGCAACAACTTCAGGTGGTAATCGTAATTTCGAGAGCTCCTCCCTAGAAAACAAATCAACAGTTATAATATATGCTAAATGTTGTATGTTTTTTATAAATAAAGTAATTAATCTTCTGTTTGCAAATTACCTCCCAACCATGTTCCAACATGAATAAACAAAGGAAAGAATTACGCCTGGCCAAAGCTAGTCCAGCATCAGCTCAAGTCAAAGTACGAGAGCAATACAAGAGATTCTCGGAATGCCGGAGCACCGGAAACCTGACAATGTCTAGGGACAGCCTGTCCAAAACTAAGAAGGGCGAAAGTGCGCAACTTAGTTTGTAACTAAGAAGGCAAAGAGACTGGGGGGAATGTGGGTCCCCTAAAAATATAATAATGAGGAAAACTGATAGTTAAATTTTTTGTCCTCCATGAAATAGTCATGTTTGATTGACAAGCAAAGGGAATATATAGTGTGAAACAAAGTTTACATGCTATACGGTGCTTAAAATTTGTGCATTACATACCTATAAACTTTGGGAACTAGAGTCGGATTTTCATCCACTTTCCGCTTTATATTACTGACTATTTTACTGGCATATATTTTCTCATTTTGTCGAGGATGATTATGTAAGCCAGATGATGATGATAAATAAAACTCATTGTTACTTAAAGCTACAGTCCCTTACATCCATCGTTGCACTTCCAATAAGTCTTCAAATCACTTCTATTATTTATTTAAACGGTATATAAATTCCTAATAGCACAAAAACTTGCCTCCACGTTTGGAAGAAATGAAAGATACTGGCATCTCGAAACTGATCACACACTGCACTTCACTAAAGACAACGTTGAACCTGCACTTCTAAAATTAACCCACTATATTATTTTAAGGGCAGTTCCCATTTAAATTCCTTATCTACATAAGGAATGCTAAACATCTGATTGGCTGAAAACGTCCAATCATAGCACGAGAACAGTTTCAAGATGAAATGTTAACTTTTAATTAGCTGCAAACTTTTAATAAGAGCGCGAAAATAGTTTCAAGAGGAATCATTAACTACTAATAAGGTGCAGGACTACAAAATTATGGGAGCTTAACTTTTTGTAATTTCTCCTTTCGCCTAATAACGAAATTAACTTTGTATCATCATTTTGATTGATGTTTTCATAACTACGAGGTATTAGGCTAATCTTGAATAGGCGAAACTTGAAACACCGTAAATAACATAAGTATGGATACCATACAAATTACTTGATGCTCATTCTAATTTCTCAGATGCTTAGCTTAACACCTTTGGTCTAGTTTCTTATGATTAGAAACACGTAAACTCATAACGTAAGAAAGCGTTGAAAATGTCACAGTTCTACGAGTTGAACTCACATTACTTGAGGTCAATGTGTATCACGGAAAGGAGTTAAGAAAGATAGTTTAAATGAACAGTCCACCGCCTTCATTTTGCAGAACTTGAATCGTAGCATGGGTTAAATAGTAGGCCAGCTAACTTTCTTCAACTAAATTTTATTTTCAAGATTAAAATTTACATCCATTCATTCTTTTGTATTGAATGTGCATAGTACAGAATGTAATATTTCGGAAACATTACACATAATTGGCTTTGGATTTAGAGCGTTGAGGTTGGACGGAATAGGGAAGGGAAATGATGCGAGAAAATCTAGAAAAAAAAGTTAGCCAGCTTTTGAGTTGAAGGTAGCATCCTGACATTTACCTGTTCCCAGTGAGGAGAACTTTGCGTAAAATGGTTTATTACTCGCATTAAATTAAACTTTTTGAATGCTAAACGAACGCTCTTACACTGAGCCACGGTCGCATGATGACTTTTTAGATGGTTTTACTAGTTAAAGGAGAAACATATAAGAATTATACTCTCAACTTAGGATCTGACTGACTCTTCACACCATCTTTTAACCTATCTTTTCTTCGTTTGAGCTAAAGTTGTTTAAAGGACAAAAAATTAAATTCTAAATAATGGGCAGAAGAAATAGAAAAAATACACATGAATAAAAGAATAAGAATGATAGACCATGTAATGGATCTGATTTGGTCTCTAAGTTAGCGAGTATTAAAAGTGATCCAATGGCCCAATTCAGCTCTGATTAGTACTAGAGTTGAAAGTATGGTTTAAGCAGTCATTAATTTAAGTTCCTTTGAGCTAAAAGCAGGCTTATCCTGAACTGAATATATGTGATTTCTTTGGGAATTTGACTTGACTGACCCGATGTGTGGACCTTTATTACTCATCCTGTGTCAGATCTACTTATTCTAACAGTTCTAATATAAATAAGCTTATATTTCATATTAAGATTTTAAAGTAATAAGCCTTTAATATCATAGAAACCCTCTTAGAAAGTGTGTTTATATGTAAGTGGGAAATAACTCGGTACTAGAACATTTGCATAGCAATGGGGAGGTGATGAGTTTAATAGCAACGATCAATCATCGTAACTGACCATCAAAGAACGGAATAAATTTATTTTAGAATATGAAAATCATGTAATGACTCTGTTGTATTCCACTCATGTCTGGTGCTTGAGATCATCCGCTCGATCCCAGCTCATTTCATATACGCTATCCGCGGGATAAACACCCTATGCTAAGTTTTCCCGTTCCCTCCAACTCTTTTCATCCTAATAATTCCTTCATCATCACTCACTCGCATGAACGAAAAGTTGACTAAATGCAATAAATAAAATTCAATTTAATTTAATGAATTTCATATTTTAGTAAATCCACAAACATGCAAAACTTGACCCAAGTTCAGACTGGTGAGGAATAAAATATTTGAAGATACTAGTTCACTAGATTCGACTTAGCAGGAATCACCTGACATTTACTTCGTGTGGAGCGCGTGTCTTTATAATCACGTATTTAATCGACGTATTGAACTCAATATTGCGTTCAAATATTGATGTGAAGAAGAAATCGTCTACACTTTCCATAAGTTTTCTAGTGAAATGCTGCCATAGTACAGAGATAAAAACTTGGATTTCTACGTTTTCCTTTTTTTTGTTCGTAAAAATTACTTGCAAAGGAATGTTATCTTTAAAACATATGATCAAGTTAAAGAACAGCTACCCATTTTCACTGAAGTTTTCTACACTTTTCCTGAGTTTTTTAGTTAAATGCTGACATTCTTGAATTTCTACGTTTTCCTTTTTATTCGTAGAAAATTACTTGGTAAAGAATGTTATCTTTGAAACATATGACGAAGTTAATTAACAGCTAGTAATTTTCACTGAGGATTTCTACACTTTTACTGAATTTTCTAGTGAATTGCTTCCATAGTACAGAGATGAAAACTTGAATTTCTACGTTTTCCTGTTTTTCTTCGTAGAAAATTATTTGGAAAGGAATATTATCTTTCAAACATGTGACGGGCTTAAGGAACAATTAGCCATTTTCACTTAGCTTTTCCTTGCGATTGAATATGATCTCTGAAACAAGTGTTAGTCTTAATAAACGGCTGACCATTTTTATTAACGTTTCTACAGTTTTCTAGTGAGATGATCAGATAATACAGAGATGAAAAGTTCTATTTTTATGTCTTTTCTTCCTTTGACTTCCTTAGAAAGTGCTTCGGAAGGAACATCACAATCTTTAAATATGTGAAGGGTTTAAGAAACAGTTGCACATTTTCACTGAGGTTTTTTGAATTTTTTTCCTGAGTTTTCTAATCAATTGCTAGAATAGCAGAGAAATGAAAAATCAGATTTCTACCTAGCTCGTATATGTTGATGTAAAAGTGATTGGAAAGGAACGTAATCCCTCAGACATATGTACGAGCAGAAGAAAGAGATATAAGATGTTAGTCTGGTCATTTTTTTATTTAAGTCTATTGAATAATAACGTTTTTACCATCTTTCACGAGTGTCTTTTATTATTCAAGAAGGAGAGTTGAAATCACAATATCTTTTTAAACTACTGGTTATCTTGTTGCTTCTAAGGATGTCTGCTTTATATTCGTATTTCTATAGAACGAACGTTTCTTCCTCAGGATACATATGTTTTCGAAATCGAATTTAAATTGTAACTCCTATCTTTTCGATGATAAGTTCATATGATGAAGGACAATGGCAAATCTATATATTTTTTCTTCCTCAGGAGAGACTAGCCATCATGGACTTTGCGAATGATAGTACAATTATTGCTTTAGTTTGTTTTTATTATCGTAAGATTTTCTTGAAATAGAATAGTTACCATTATCAGTAAGATTTGTTCCACTTTGATATCTTTACATAGTATAGATTAATAAACGATTAATAAAACTGAAAAAGAAAATTAAGTTTTTAAGTAAAACATGTATTCTGTTCTAAATTTGTTTAAAATTCTACGAAACTCAATTATGAAAGCGAATGGGAAAAGTTCCATTATTTCTTTCTATCGTTTATTGTTGTGTGTTGCCCTATAGTCAGTTTTGGCATATTGATATGTATAAATGGAGCAGAATAGTGAAATGAAAAATGATGATCGGAAAATGATCAGCCTCTTTGCAATGACTGCAAAAATAATAAATAACTCGCACCCTCCGACACTGAGAAATGCCGATAATCCTATAATGGCTCTACACGTATTTATCTCTTCTATACGTATGCAATAGAGAATCATCGATAGTGCACTCACTTGCCAAAGATAGTCTAGGTTTGAATTCTTCGATGTCAGTGAATTTTTTTGCCAGCCAGGCTGGCACCCTTCAGAGGGTTAAGCCCTCTATTTCGGGTAAGAGGGGTCAGGTCATTATGGATATTAAGGACGAGTCAGTCGGATGGGCTAAGGGATGATAGGAATATTATTTTATCCTTTATTTTATTAAATCTTTAAACTTAGACATTATAAGCTTTGCGCTTATAATCATTTTGTTTGGATATGATTAAGGATGATTGTGAGATGAAAGATGAGGATGAGGTGCTATTAGACGTCACGACACTGTACATTTAGGACGAATGACTGACAATCTTCTTGTCTAGGGGCGACTCTAGACAAAATGAAAAACAGGTGAAGCCCTTGCAGAACATTGATGGTTACTGTGCTTATAATGGCGGTGAATAGTGAGTGAATTAAATGCGATGATAACGAGTTCTGTCAGAGCATAAGGTATTACGTAGGTGTGAGTGGTTTAGCGGAAAAGTAGACATACGGGCCAGAATACGTTGCTTGAAAATTCACTTTGAAAATTTCGTTGGCTGAATGGGTGACTTCTCTGAGAATATTGGCCCGGTCAAATGGAAATATATTTTGGAATATTAAGGTGAGGAAGGAGAGAACTTGTTCGATGGTGAATGGCTGTTGAACTGAGGAAATGGGTGTGTGCTGTGCGGTTTGTTCTGGAACACGGAGAGGGATTATGTAGGCAGGTGTGTCGGGATTGAGGGTAGGTCGTCCTTTACATTTGTAGCTGAAGGTAGGGTGAGATTCATTACAGGTATTGCATTTAGGCGGATTTTGTAGGTTAGAACAATCTTTTGTGTGGTGATTGCCAATACAGTACCCACATGTTGGTTCGTTCGGACAGTTTTTGGTGTATTGGGCGTTATATACTTCGCAACGTTCACATCGTAATGGAAGCGGTGGTGAAGTACGAGATGGTTCAACCCTGTATCTTTTCTTGTAAATGTGGGCTCCGTTTTGTAGTAAGTCATCTATATTCTGCTGGTGATTAGTTAGAACTCTGACCATGTAGCTTGGTGTGCCTTGCTGGGTTTTGATACGGATGCACTTAGTGATGATGTGTCCTTCCAGTTTTAATTCTTCTTCAGCGTTTGTATCAGTGATGTCTGGTTCTACTCCCCTGATTACTACAGACAACATGGGTGATCGACGTGGTGGTGGTGGTTGACGAAGTGGCTTGTTATTATCCAGATGAGTGAGTTTAGCATGTGGCCCAAAAATCTCAAAGCTGTATTTGTTTCTGATAGTTTTGGCAAGATTGATGTCTGGTGATTGGATAATAATTCCGTTCCTAGTAGGTATGATTCTATTGATGCTGTCTCGAGAAACATATTTGAGTAGTTGATAGAAAAGTTGTCTCGGAGTTTGATACTTGCTGTCAAAGTTGGTTAGAAGAAAGGAATGCATAGCTGGTACTGAAGTATTACAAGCCTGATGGTCGGCATGGTCAGAGTCAGAGATGGTCATTTCTTTGTCAGTATCAGAATCGGAAATATGATGAACGTGAGATTTTTTGGTCGGTGGAGATTTTGAACTGGCTGTGCGACGTTGGTCTGGTGATCGAGATCTGGAACTTGCTACTGAAAGGCGATCGGTGCTGCGTTTGTGTTTAGGTGTTGCTCCCAATGATTTTGATCCTGATGAAGAAGCTGTCGATGTTCGTTGGACAACTGGAGGTAACTGATGTTTTCCTGAAGATTTACGGATGCTAGACATGATGAAATGGAGTAGTAAACACAGTCAATGAGAAAAATGAATGATGATCAGTCACCATGGAATGACTGCAAAATATTTCTAAATAGCTCGCACCCTCCGACACTGAATAGTGCCGTCAATCCTATTATGGTCGTATGTGTACACTTCTCCCTCGTGCGTCTGCTACACGAGATCATCGGATGTACATTAACAAGTCACAGCTAGGCTAGGTGTTTCCTTGGTCAGTGATTTTTTTGCTAGGGCATCAAGCAGTCACTAGCACCCTTCAGAGGGTTACGCCCTCTATTTCGGGAAGAGGAGTAATAGGATAAATGGGAATAGGAAAGATGGCTGGTCTAAGTGGTGTTATTATATTGTTCTAATCCTTTATTTATTTAATTATCTCAAGACGTGGGTATTATAAGCTTAGCTTATAATCATATTGCAGGTTGGGATATTCAGTTGATGATGTGATGGTAGATGATTGTGAGGTGCACTTAGACGCCACAACACGTTGATACAAAATAGACTGGTGATTGATGATTCTTCTTACCTAGGGGCATCTCTAGGTGCAATGACAGACAGGTGAGCCCTTGTTAAACATTGATTATTACAGTGCATTCATGGAAATGATATGCGATATGATGTGATCAGTGAAATGGCGAGGACTTTAGTCAGGTTGGGTAGCGATGTTGGTATGGAAGTGTACATAGGGTCCAGGGTATGTGGCTTTGAAGTCGGCTTGGAAAGTTTCTTTGGCTGCATGTTGAATGAAAGTAAGGACTTTTTCACGATCGAAAGGGAAAATATTTTGGAGAGTAAGGGTGATGAGAGTGAGGACTTGTTCTACTGTTATGGGTTCCTGGTTGGAGGTGATGGGTGGTTGTTGGGATTGCTCAATGAGTCTGAGAGGTGCAATATAGGCTGGAGTATTTGGTTCTAGTTGGGGACGGCCTTTACATTTGTAGCTGAATGTGGGATGGAATTCGCCACAGGTTGTGCATTTAGGTGGAAATTGAAGGTTTGTGCAATCTTCGCATTTAGGCTCATTAGGACAGTGTTGAGGATAGTGAGCATTGTAGGACGGGCATTTCTCGCATCTCAAAGGCAATGGAGCTGATGTTCGTGAAGGCTCTACTATATGTATTTTCAGGTATATGTAGGCACCATTGGCTAGAAGGCTGTTTATTGTAGGTTGATGAGGAGTAAGAACTCTGACCATGTAGCTCGGCATTCCTTCTTTGGTTTTAATACGGATGCATTTATGTATTGTATGTCCCTCAGTCTGAAGTTCCTGTTCTGCCTCTGTATCTGTAACGTCCAAATCTACGCCTCTGATCACTACGGATAACATTGGAGAGCGTTTTGGAGGCGGTGGTTGAAGTATAGGTTGTTGGTTCAATCTGGTTAGTGAAGCTTGTTTCCCAAAGATCTCATAGCTGAACTTGTTTCTGATGGTGGTTGCTAAATCGGGATTTGATGATTGCAGTATGATTCCATTTCTAGTGGGTATGATCCTGGTGATTGATTCGCGAGAGACATACTTTTGAAGTTACTGAAGTAGAAGCTTTGGAGTCTGAAATCTGGTGTCGGAATTGGTGAGTAGAAAGGAGTTCGTAACTGTTGTAGTTGAGCCTGTATTGTCCAATGGTGAACGATCTGAAAGGTCCATAGAGTGCACTGATTCTGAATCGGAATTGCAGATGGTGTGTGATTTCTTGGCTGGCGGTGAGTTGGAGCTAACTGAACGTTGATGAGATGGAGAACGAGAAGAATGCTTAGACTGAGTAGCATGTTTGGGAATAGCACCAAGGTTGGATGATGTTGAACTGGTTGCAGTAGATGCTCTCTGAACAACGGGTGGTAATTGATGTTTTCCTGTGGATGTTCTATTCTTCGGCATAATGGAAGAAAATGATTGATGTGAGGATTAACAGATGATGAATCGCGATGATCGGTCAATATGCAGTGACCGCTGTTATCTCAAACTCAACTCGCACCCTTCGACACTGAGCTATGCCGTCAGTCCCAATGCGGTTGTATATGTACTGTTCTCACTCGTGCGTCTGCTACACGAGATCCTCGGGAGTACATTAACAAGCCACAGTTAGGCTAGGTTTGAATAGGTTTGCAAAAGATTACCTAAGACTGGCATGTACCAGGTGAGTATTCTGGTCAGTGAATTTTCTGCTTTTCTTATACAATATGAAAGTATAGTAAATTCATGGTGTAGTTGGTGTTTGTTTTAGTAAAGATTATTTAAACTTCTCTGATTAATTTATGCTTAATACAAGTATATTATATTTTTAATAGCATTTAAACATAGAAAAATAATAATGGAAAGCATTCCCGAATGTTTTTAAAATGCTTACTTATGTATCACTTATAACTGCATGCCATCTAGTGAGCATTTTTACAAGCTTCACTCAGCTTAACTATATTTTGTTTTTCATATGAATAAAATCAAACACTATTATGTCTTGCAATCTAGAGAAGCATAAGGCATTTAATTTGTTTTGTTACTGGAAAATACTTTTAGATAAGTCTTGCTTTCATAGTGAAGAAAACGTTGAACTGTAACAATTTTGAAAAGTGAAAGGCATAGTTTTAAGAAAAGTACACATTCCTGTGTTTCTTTTTTTCATTAGTGGAATATATGATATTGTAGTGGGTGTGTATCACTTTGAAAGTATAATTGAATGATGTTAGAAGTAATTTATAAAAAAAAATGTGAGGACAGAATCAATTTATTTCTGTTCATTTTTATAATTTAATTCACTTTTGTGTAATAAGAAGATTCTTTACTGTACGGAAATCATCTTGCTCTTTATTACAGAAAAGGATCGAAAAAGACACAACTAAGATAAGTTCATTGGTGTGAAGGGAAGTTAGTGTTTCTTTATATCTTTGAAGAACATCTTGAAGGGATAGGAAGAATTATAGCAGACTTGATGAATAAAAAAAAATATTCAAACGTTTTCTTCATGCTTGAAATATGTGAACAGGGACTGCACAAAGGGATAGGAGATAATGTTACATTTTTGCCTATACCATTACGAATAATGATAAGAACACTTTTCACCTTTGATTAATTCATCTTTGATGGAGTGCCAACATTTATATATTAAAAAGGAAGAATAAATTAAGGAAAGTACACATGCAGCATTTTCTTCAGTCAGGGTTGGAAACGAAGTGAATCCAATAGTACAATCGATTCACTTAACTTTGAGTGGTCCTCAAGTTTAGACAAGCCGATGGAATAAACACACATCTTTCAATTAAGTATTCAGCGAATGATTTTACCCATGAAAGCTTGAATTGCTGTCGTTTTGACTAACAAATTTTACACTTAAGGAAAGCACACCTTGTGATATGCAGCGCCATTTTCATCCATCAGGATTGGAAACGAAGTTAATCTAATACTACAATCGATTCGGTCAACTTCGACTGGTCCTCAAGCTCACCCAAGCGAAGGGGATAAATAGAACACGTCTTTCAATTAACTACTCAGCTAATATCTCGCGTATGCTCACCTATAATCGACAAATGTAGGCCCCTTTGCACTTAATGTCTACCTCCTCCTACTTGTGTAATAATCATTCCTTTTTATTATTTATTTTTGTTCTGTATAATGTATAAAACATGAGTAATATCTATTGAAGTCTTCTGAACTTTATAGAAGTTCATTGTGATTTCTTCATAAGGGTTGATTTTCATGAAAGCTTGTCTTGCTTCTCATTTGAGTCAATCGTAAACTGAAACATGTTTTAATAAGAATAAGGGTTGATTTTCATGAAAGCTTGTTTTCCTTGTGATTTGTATCAGTAGCGAACTGAAATATCTTTTAATAAGAATAAGGAATAATTTTCATGAAAGCTTACACTACTTGCTTTCCTTACGATTTGAGAGAATACTCAATTGACTTTGCTCTCAATTGGAGTAAATAAGCAATTGAAACACGTGTTACACTTTAAGATAATAATAACAGGCCTTTCCTCCCGGGTTAGCAGCAGCAAAAAAATCACTAATTGAATTTACCACTAGGAGTACTCAACCTGTCAAAAAAACGAGCCAGGATATGTTCAACCTGGGTAAAAAAACGAGTATTGGTGCCCTCTGACCAATCAAAATAAATAGCCAATTTTAAAATATTTGAGTATATAAGTAAGTATGTGAGTAGTTAGTACTATGGTATAAAATGTCAAAATTGACCACCAGGATGTGCTCAACCTAGTAAAAACGAGTATTGGTCTCGTCCGCCAATGAAAATAAGAAGACACTTTTTTGAAAGGTAATGCTCTTACTAGAGCTGTTACCATAATCTAATTCAACATTAAAACTTTTCTGATACGCCCGCCCAATGGTGCAGTCATTATAAAACATACGAGCTAGTACAAACACCATTCCAACTCAACTCAAAGCTCTTGTGGTAGGTGTCACGTGATGGAAATTTCCAGGCGTCATCTTCGATTACGTCCTCACTAGGATTTCTGCCATGATTTTTAATTTGTTTTTTTATTTTCAGTACAGGGTATCTACTAGGATTTTTAATTTGGGGGTCTGAGAAGGTCACCTCAAACCATCCCCCACAATCCAGACAACTCACTCAATAACCAACCTACGTGGCTCATATCGTCAACATTACAGTTATCATAATTTTCTAACAAATTCAAATAACACATTAGAAAACTGCACTCCCCAAATTTAGCTCACAGTCTTGTACAAACACGTCTTGTACCTCACCTCAACCCACCCCCAAGGCCACGTCACCAGTACGAACACCTCGAATACAAAGCCAGGAATGGGTGTTGAGGTGCTCTGCTTCCATCAAAAATAAAGAACTTGTTCTTTCTTGCCGCGCGTCAATGGCATCAAACTACTTGTTCTATCTTGTCCGGGGACGTACTATTAAAATTGTACGAAAGTTAAACCCACTTCATTTCGTAAGTTTTTTATAGTAGTGCAAGTACTTTTGCATATGCCCACCCCTAATCGGGGGATAGCGTCTCCTTTTTAGCTATTGATTTGACGTACTATAAGAGTCTTTTGTAATGATTTCAGTTAACAGAAAACTTCTTGGAGGAAAACACACGGTCTTAGCTTTCATAAAACGTGAATGCATTACCTTCTTATGCATTGAGATTCTAAATTGGAACTAGGAACGGACGAATAGTCTTTTAAGCAACAATTGAATCGTTTTTAACTTAAAAGTTTTCATGCAACGTTTTTGATATATTACATTAGTTGAGAAAGTTAATGTATCTTTATTAGAAACAGTGACCACAAACATCCATTAGCGTTATAGTTAACAATTGATCTTTTTTACACTGCTCAAATTAATTGAGTATTTTTTAGTCTGATCCTTAAGTCCGTAAATACCATAAATACAATTTTGTTAGAAAGAGTACTTTTAGTGAGAAACATTTGTACTAACAGCTTTAGCATAAAAATCTAGTAGAATCATTGGTCAAAAATATGGGAGAGCATTAGGAAGAACGAGATGATTGCAAAGTCGGAGAAAAGAGAGCATTGGGAAGATCAGCATAATTTTTGCAAGAATAATGAAAATCTTAACGAGGCAGACTAATGTGGGAAGGATAGGGAATGGACTGATAATTTTTAAATTTGAAAACAATGTTCTCAACATTTAGACTGGAAAAAATAAAATTAGAGCGTTAGGAAGACGACTGACACAGAGTAATGCTGAAGGGAAAGAGACCGTTGGGAAGTCTAACACAATTGTTGTAAGGATAATGAAATCTTGAGGAGGATGAAGATGGTGAAGGAAAGAAAGTTTTATATACTTTTCATTCTGAAAAGATTTTCTGTCTTGAATACAAGTAAGTGATATTCAATAACTTTTTATTTCTTCCGTTACCTCGTTTTAACTTTGTGGTTTTTCACATTTAAAGTATTAGAAGAATGTGACCTTGACTGAGCCAGTATGTATTTTTTCGCCCTCAAAATTTACCCGTAATCTTGCACGAACACCCGGCTCAAAGGATTTTCCTCTCGTGAGATTTTATGTTATACTACAAACAGCATTAGCTTACCTCCACTCAGCCACTTTTGAACTTTGTACTCTCCGACGTTTAAAGTATTAGAATGAGTATAAATGTTATATATATTTTTCATCATTTGAAAAAAAGATTTTCTGTCTTGAATACAAGCACGTGATGTTCAATATTCAATAACGTTTCATTTCTTACCTTACCTCGTATTCAACTTTGTATTTTCTCACGTTTAAAGTATTAGAATGACTATAAAAGTTTTATGTATTTTTCATTTTGAAAAAGATTTTCAACGTTGAATTCAACCATGTGCTATTCAGTACTGAGTAACATTTCATTTCTTCTCCTACCTCGTTTTGAACTTTCTACTTTGTTAAGATTAAAGTATTAGAATGACTATAAAAGTTTTATATAGGTGACTAATGGTTTTGAATAATTTACAACTACACATATTTTATATCAAAAAACCTCGAGTATGGCAAGTGAATGAAAATCAGTTAGGCCAAATTAAACTCGGTACTTTTTATTATACGCAATCTACATAACGTTTAAGCGTGATCTACATAGCGTTTAAAACAATGCATGTACTTGATTCCAACGTGACTAATACTTTTGAATAATCTATAACTACACATATTTTATCTCAAAAACCATCGAGTATGTCGAGTGGGCGTAGACGAGTTAACTAAAGTTAGGTTCGGTATTTTTTTTATTATACGCAATCTACATAACGTTTAAAACACAGCGCATGTACTTGATTCTAACGTGACTAACAGTTTTGAATAATCTACAACTACACATATTTTATCTAAAAAAACCTAGAGTATGTCGAGTGAGAGATGACAAGTTAGCTAAAATTATGCTTGGTATTTTTTTTATTATACGCAATCTGCATAACGTTTAAAACACAGTACACATAGTTGGTTGTAACAGACAAAAAGCAGAATACTTTCTAATGTGTCTCGCTCTTTCACTTACAATACACTTCTAATACTCGAAACCTTGTTATATTTGTACCGAAATTGAACTTAACGTAGACGCAAAAGTATGAAGACATTGCTCAAAGATGTATACGTGTCCTCGCAATTGCTTCAACCCTGGATTTTGAGTTATATTTTGCATTGTACGAATATGAAATTCACATTCAAAAGGTTTTTCTTGTGTATATCCCTACATGTACTTTTTCAATCGACGTATTTCACTACATTTATATTGAAATATTTCACACTGAAAATGTTTCTGAACTTGACAGAGTCCTTCATGTTCTCTTAAGTGAAATTAAAAACAAAATTTATTGCATATAATTTGTATGCTTCTTGACTTACAGACATATTGACAATCACATGACATTTTGAAGCAAAATATTGTCCTAACATGTTACCAGTCAAGGGTAATTGTTTACAAAACTATAATTTTTTCCTCGATCCGAAAGTTAAAAAATTTACGAAGTTATATAGTTTCCTCCTTTTGTCAAGTGAGAGTTCTACACTTTGTAGTTTTACAATTTTACACCATTTGTTTGTTTTTAAAAATGAGTGTAGATAACAATTTTTGGTTTCCTAACTCACATTGCTTTAAAAGTGTGTAGATAGCAATTTTTGTTTTCTAACTTACACAAAGAAAATATGTTTTGTTATCACACTACAAAAATTTATGCGAAGTGTAGAAACCCATGTTGATGATCAGAAATGTGTTTTTCAACATAACTATATATACGTTTAAATATTATTTTTTCAAAAATTTTAGGTACAATATTCATAATAGTTATAGGTCTGAAGCCCTGAAGTATCTTCCCACTACTCTTTGGAATAGGAGTAACTATAAAGAAGTTTTCCAATAAGCGGGTTATTTAGCTGTACATTAACTCCAATTAAAAATTGACGTTAATACAGGAGCTATTTCAATAACATTATAAGTTGAAGTTTCAACATTGATTAGCTCGTTATTTATGTTTCTATTAGGTTCATATGCAGATTGAACATAAGCACCGAATAGCTCAGACAACTCATTTGAATCAGTAATTACTTCGTTTTTCACCTCTATACCAGTAACAGCACTAGGAGTTTTAGTTAACTTATATACATAGTTCCAAAATTTAACAGGTTCAGTACTTAATTTATCTTGTATATTATCAATATAACGTTGTTTGTCGCTTTTTAATAATCACTTCGATTTCTTTCTAAGATCAACAAATACTTGATAATCATCTATATTGTTGGTGTTTTTATATTTCTTATGTGATTTTTGTTTCAATGAAATAGTCTTCCTTGACTCACAGGAAAACCAACAAGGATTTTTTTATTAAATTGTACCATTTTTTTTTAAATATTAAATCTCTTTCTATACATTTCTTAACCGCCTCTAAACACATAGTATCAAGAATGGCAAATGAACTTATAGCTTTTCTTTTAGAATAATAATGAATATTAGGTTTGAATTCACGACTCACCCAATCAACCTTAGTTATATTAAAGTCTCCAACAATGAGTAATTCAGAATGAACAAGATTCATCTTTTTAGAAATAGCCATATAATTTTTTAAAATTATTTCCGGAGAAAGGTTGAGTGTAAAATACAAACAGCATATTATTATATATTTCTCTTCCTTGAACACTGAATTTCAACCCAAACACATTCATCAAAACCTTCTAAATAATTTCTTATTTATTTTAAAATGTTTTTTTGATGCAATCAAAACTCCACGACCGGGTACATCAAAGTCACCATCATTATGTCTATCAAACCCTAAATACATTATATGTTTCTGGGAAACAATCAATGTTTTTTTGTTCATTCGCAAACCAGATTTCAGTCACAAATATAATGTCATAATTACAATATGCTATTGATAAAAACAATTGTTCACTTTTAGTTCTCAATCCACGCACATTTTGATATCAAATGCTAAGACTAATCATTCTCTTCCTCACTTTCTTCCTACTTATTCCTGTTTCTTTCTCATTGTCTACAATTGACTGAGTTTCTACCCTTGTACAGCCATGACCTAGCCTGTCATCAGACTGTAATTCTCGGTTTGCAGGGCTAAGACTGAGAAACCTGTCCTCGCGCAGCTTCCTAGGAACTGCGTGTTCAGGACTCCCTCAGGCCAGAAATCCGGTTTTAGTAACATATCATATTCCTTCTCACTTATTATTATATATACCGGGTTAGTCACTGACGAGTGACAGCCCAAAATAATTTGAAAAAGGAGCGGAAAATGAAAAATGTGCAGAGGTAAACTAATACCTACGGTAGGGGGACATTTGACAAAGCACACAATAATAGTGTCACATAAGCAGTGTTGCCACCCCAGCACAAACTTATATTTTTTCAAATGGCACTACGAAAACTTTTAATGTAAAATAAAGCTGTGAAGCAAAATACGTCCAATGATACCAAAATCAATGCTCAGTGTTGCCAACTTCGGGAGATATAAAGGGTCAAAGTTGGAAAAAGGAGGAATGAATTGTAGCTAAACAGATCACATTAGATCAAAAACATTTACACGAAAAGAAAATAGGATGTGGTCTTAACGAAATGCCAAAAGTAAGTTTCACTACGATTAGCAGTGTTACCACACGAGACGCCGAAAAAATGGGAAATTTACAATCGCTATTTACACAAGAAATGTACCCTTGATAAAAGTCACGAAAATAACCAGGAAGGCTCTTTGAGGGTCTAAAAATGCAATGGAATTTATTTGGAAGTGATATCACAAAGCGTTCACAAGTTACAACAAAAGAGGGAAAAGCTGGCAACACTGGAGGGACATTTTTTATCCCTCATGCAACACTGTAACCCACACAAGGTTGCCAGGGGTATGGCGAATCTATCTTTCCTACCTAATTGCTAGGATGTTCGCTCGGGAGCTTCAACGATTAAGGTGTAATAACTCCTTCTCCTATTCAATATTTAGATTATAAAACGTACACAAAGAATATATAGTACGTTAACATGCCATGAGGGAGATACTTTGTACGTTTGTATAATAAACTACAGTTGGTATAATCAAACACAAAGCTTTCTAGCAAGTAAGGAGTTTAAGTATACTCTCAAAGTAACTACCTAGTATATCATAAGTGTGGAGCAGTCGGTAGAGTATCAGATTACGGAATTTTTTATACTTTGGGCAGCACTTCGAGTCCCCGTGGTGCCATTGGACTTTTTTTTATTGTTTTCTCCGTAAACAAAAATGTTCCATACATTTTATTATAAATGCTACTTATGATATACGATTTGTACTTGTATTTCCGATTTAGTATTTTGAAAAAAATACACAGTAATGACTTTTAACTTTTGGTAATCGTATAATTTTTTTAATGAATGTTAGTGAAACGTTTTTCAAGAACTTAAAAGCATCTAAATTAATAGCACTCGTTACTGCCATCTGTTAACAATTTAACGTACTACTTGCATTTCGTGTAATTTGTTAATATATTGAATAGTTTTAATATTTCATTGCAATAATAATAATAATAATAATAATAGTAAAAGGATGTAAGAAACAAAAATTGTAAATTGAAATTATTACAATAAAGTTACTATTGAGTTTCGCGAAGTAAAATAAAACAAGGCCTTCGATGGGATTCGAACAGTCTTAGGTGAAAGTATAAAAGTTACAAACTTGCGTGCGCCAACCAATCGCGCCACATTAGCAAGATATCAAAACGAACACAAACTAGGGATAAGAAGAATACTGCAAGTTAAGACTATGCCTGTCATTGTTTCGAGCAATTTCTGTTATTTAAATATGTTTTTGGTGTTTTAACTTATTGAAATGTGTTCTGCAGATTAGTACATTCATTATTTCGTTAAGTGATTATGTGAATGTTCTTTCTCTTTCTCGTATTAGCTATGGAAATAATACAAATTGATTATGTCAAACCAATCAGAAGGTTGTTGTTGCCTGACGTAGGTGATGGTGCTACGGTACTGATGATATCGTATCTCAGCATAATAGCTTGTGTTTTGTTTCTATCACGTTTTCAGTGCTGTGTATGCCATTGCATTATGGAGCAGAATTCTTTATCTATGGCAGAATTGGACCGAAGCTGTGGATATGATATTAGTATTTGGTGAGTGCCATAAAAATGCATCTCTAGCTGCAAGAGTTTATGCGGAACGATACCCGGAACGACATCATAAGGATAGGCGATCATTTTCAAATTTGTGTGATCGTCTGCGACAAACAGGATGTCTGACTGTCAATTATGAATGTCCACGTGCTGCAACAAGTGAAAATGTGGCAGTTGATGTCTTGGCAGCAATGGCTGCATTCCCAAACACGAGTTCACGCATTGTTTCCCGAGGACGTGGTGTGAGTCAAACAAGTGTCATGCGAATTTTGCGACATCATCGCTTTCATCCATATCATCTTTCTTTACACCAGGAATTGTTACCGGCAGATTTCCATGCTCGACTCGTGTTTTGTAATTGGGGACTTCACCAAACTCTGGCTGATGAATTTTTGTTTCTTGTGCTGTTCTCAGACGAAGCAACGTTTACTAACCACGGGGCACTTAACCGCCATAATATGCATTATTTGTCGGACACGAATCCGCATTGGCTGCGGCAACAAGTGCTTCAGCGACCATGGTCTCTCAACGTGTGGTATGGTATTGTTGATGGGCGCATATTTGGTCCTTATTTTTTTTAAGATCATCTGACAGGCCCAATGTATAATGAGTTTTTAACTACACAGCTTCAGTATTATTGGAAGATGTGCCACTGGACCGCCGCTGTACTATGTGGTTTCAGTATGATGGGTGCCCAGCTCACAATGCTAGGATCAACCGAGAACATCTGGATATCACATTCCTAGGACGATGGATTGGAAGGGGTGGTCCCATCCACTGGCCTGCTCGCTCTCCCGATCTCACACCATTAGACTATTATCTATGGGGGCATTTAAAAGAACAAGTATACAGAACAGAACCCACTACACGAGAAGATATGTGGGAAAGAATTCTGCAAGCCTGTGCAAATATTCCACGGGAACAAATAGTCGCAACAACCCAGTCCCTCACCACACGTATGCAGCTGTGTGTGTGGATCAAAATGGGCAGCATTTTGAACATTTACTTTAACGTAAACTGTCACGTCTCGTTTGTCTTTCCATTTTTTGTGTGTGAGACCATTATTTTTTTCGTTTTCTTTAATTATTCTTGGTTTTGTTTAATTACTTTTCCTTTAATTGTACTTGACAATGCCGTAAGGCAGAGTTTATTGCATATTTAAATGAGGTTAATGTTTCATGAATTGGCTTCTTTGATACGAATATGGAACATGCGTAATCAGAGGACTAGTACAGTTACCGGATTAAGATTAGTTAACGTCATGTGCAAATGCTATGGAAGAAATCATACGTTGTAAAATTATCTTTTCTCAAACTGAAGTGGACCTACGTTCATCTGCTAGAAATATTTTCTTCTGAATTGGAGTTAATAAATACAAGGACTAATGCAGATTACTGCTGCTACTTCTAGATCGAGATGGGATTACTATCACTACTACTACAAGGTCTTGTTCAGATTACTACTACTACTGCTAGATCGAAGTTGAACTTCTGCTACTATGATATAAAGTTGGGACTACTGCTTGATAGACGTTGGATTAATACTACCACAAAGATGGTGGACCATTGAGTTGTGTCAATCATATCCTATCGTTACGAAGATAGGCGTTTATTACGAAGATTACGACAGACACTCTATTACTGCAAGGACAAGAAAATGATTGTTTCTTCACTTTCAACAGTCAATCTGCTACTACTACGAACAAGGGAACTATCACAACCAGAATCTTTACTGCTACGAATGTTTATACGTCAATTGTGCAAGATGCATTATAGAGGGATAAACTTTACTTATTACAGAGGGATAAACTTTAGTTACCTTTCCAGTTGGCAAACTTTTCTAAGACAATTATCTATTCAGAACAACGCTGAATAGAACTTCTAATAATCAAATGCACAATGATTTTTAAATCGTTATTTATAATTTTGATATCATTTTACATACATTTGGTAACAATTGTATACTGTGGTTTCAAGTGAATTCATTGTTCAAAACTTAACCTAACTGAAATCAATTTGATTATATCAGTGTTCTTAAACTTAAGTACAGTACAAGGGGCACCAGACCCTCTTCCCCTTTGCCAGTCATTTCTGTGTTTCCTATATGTGGCTCAAACAAAAACGATACTACATTTTTCTTATGAATTAGTTTTTGAAGTTTAAAATATATTTTCTTCAAGCGTTATTGAATCAGCGGTTGATATTATAGCATGAAAGGTGAGAAATTTTACCGAGTCATATTTTGGACAACGACAAAGGATTTTTTTTTAATTTATTTTTTTGTTATCATTACGTTCCTTTTAAGCTAACCGTTGGACGTGCTGAGTGAATTGGTGACCTAATCTGGAGTGCATGTTAATTAATGTATGGGATTTTAATACCTAAATTAACTTAACCTAACCAAATGTAATCAGTTTAGATGGTGTTTGCATCCTCGAAATTTATGTGTCAAATTAGACGGCTTCTCATTTGGAAAGCGGTAGGCCTATTTAGTATGTTGAAAATTTTGATGTTTCTTCAAGGAAATTCTTGCTCGGCACTAAAGTTTTCTCTTACTGTTTTGGTTCTCTGCAACCAGAAATCTGCCGTTCTGTCGGCTATATATTTGCTTCGGCATATTTTTTTTTATTGATGTTCGAACGAAGGAGTGAAAGAATACGGTTGTCGTATAATAAAGTTTCGGTATTGCGGATATGTAGCATGCACCATTATCATCTCTGTTTTACCTACTTCACCCTGCATGAAGAAAATGTGACTAACTGTGTTATTCTGTCAACTAATAAAATTGGCGTTTGAAATGCAATGAATGTTATGATAGTGATTTATCCTGATAGTTGTTTCATCGGATAGATTAATTAAGTATAATAAGTTTATTGAGATTAATTAATTTGTAATCGAATAAAAAATTATACTAGCTTTACTGAATTTTACCCATGCTCTGATGACAGTTTAAGTTACAATTTCTCTCACTTTTAAAGAATCCTCTTTCTACGGGCTTTCCCTTTCAGCGTAGTTCAGAGTTACAGGAGAAGGAAAACAGAATGTTTTCTTCCGCAATGGGATAACATTAATTATATGAGTGATAACACCAATATGGCTTACACTCGTCCCGTTCCGTTGTTCATAAATTAAAAGCTAAAGTGACATTCTGATGCTTTGGATAACCACCAGAAAAATTGGTTTTGCATAATACAACAATTCCTCATCTTTGAGTCCCATTTGGAACTTTAAATTTTATTTATGGCCTTTAGGCATCTACGACTCAGGTCGGGATAACTGAGAGGAAAGGGTTCGGGAAGGTGTCGACCAGGGCCTACGTTGAAGGTGTCAACCCGGGATTTGCCTGGTGTGACTAGGAAAAAAACTGGAAAAGCCTGTCAGGACGATCAGCCGCTGGTATCAAACAAAGGACCTCCTGAATGCTACGCCAACGTTCTACCACTGAGCTACGATGGTTCAGTAGTCAAATTGCAAAGTAGCTTGTGTTTAAAATGGCAAATGGCTAAGGAATATTATTAATTCGGAGCTGCTGAATTGTAATAACCTCATTGCCCCTATCTTCTTAGTTTTTCCATACTTCTAATCTAACCCAACCAAGGCTAACCTTATTTTACCTCAGCTAACGTAGAATATCGAATCCAAAGTTTAAAAAAAGGTAAATGACACTGTGGAAGCCCATTAATTCCCAGAGTTTCAAAATAACTACACAGTATCAATTCATCTCTCGCTGTTTATGAACAAAAATGTTGGCCATAGATAAGAATAACCCTTTAGTTCCGAAATATCCCAATAGGCTGAAATATGAAGGGACATAAAAGTTTGCCTTTTATGTTAGAAGATTTTTACACGATCTCGGAAATTGTAACAATCGAATACTGGCTACGCAGGCGCGTATGAATTCATTCTGTTGCAATTTTATGTAAAGAATATTACAAAAGAAATAAACTCCTAAAATATTAAACCCTTAAGGATAGAGTTGCAGAATGCTTTCATAGTAAAAATATTGTATGGAGTGTGCCTCCTTAACTATTTTCGAAATTTTATATTAATGGAATCTAGGTTAAAACTGGAAAGGCGAAGTACGTATGTAGAAAAAAAGAACAGTGTTTCTGTCTGCGTCTTTCAATACATAAAAAGATTTTTCCTTAACTATTATGTATACATAGCCTGGACCAATTATGTATAGCCTATCATAATGAAGTGTTTTATTGTGCTTATTGGTTGATGGAAAAGGAAATATTACTTGATGTTTGATAGTAACTTTTAAACTTTAATAAAGCAGTTGGCATTTCTTTAGTATGAATCGACAAGATAAAAATATATAGGTTTTATAATTATTTAAAGTTAATACAATTTATTAAAATCTGTCCTGATTGCTCTGTACACATACTTAAGGTTGAATCCAAGTGGATTTTCCCGCCTCTTTCGTTTTACGTCAATTATTCAAATTTCAGTAGAAGAAAACAGAAATTAACTTTCACGGACCAAAGTTCGTTTCGTCCTTCAATAATGAGTACGATTAGTTTTAATTAAATGCTAGTAGTAAATGCAGGAATGTGTGCAGACATGTCTGGGACATTATTCTGTCTCAAAAGTTTCTGCACACAATCCTGAGTTTACTATTCGTCCATCATGTAGTTCACTCAGTTACTAGCAGAGGGCAGTGATGGCCAATAGTAAATAAGATGCTTTCTAACTGCTTGAAAAAGTGTATAATTTAACATTCATTTATAACAGTTTGAGTTTACTGAACCAAGTTAAGTCAAATCATTGAAAGAAACAATGTGACAATACATTTTAAATAGAATTGATCCTCGTCTACATCTTTAATAATACATCTTTCATTAAATTCTTCAACTATTTATTACCAAAATCTAGAATTAAAAACTCCCCTTGGGTTACAAAAATTCCCTTTGCTGGGGAAAACGATGTAACTTTACAACTTGGTGCAATTTTTGTACAGAATTTTTTCTACCCAAAATTTTATTTTATTTTATATCACCTTTGTTTGGCTGGATATCAGGACAATATTTTTCACACAAATACGTTTCGCAATTCTGCGTATCATTGCAAGTCAGCGAATTTATAGGCGTTTCAATATACCACCTATTTCTGAAAAAAGAAATGTCAGCTGTAGACATGCGACAATACTTTTGTTTATAACTGAAACGTATTTCAATTTGAATTTATTTAAGCTTTTAGGCAACATTGGTTCAGGGCGAGTATTTCCACTTGGGGACACAAGTGGTTAGAGCTCATGTAAGCTATAGGCTCCATTAGCCATATTTTCACCTTTAGTAGTTACATTTCGCATAGTGCGTAAATTCCCGTAGTACTCGAATTCAATTTTAAAGCATCATGGTAAAAAATCATGTAAGATGCAACATTTTTATTTATAGCTATTACATTCAAGTTACAACTGCATTTAGTGAAAGTAAAAAATATCGAATTTCTTTGACGGGGTTCGAACCACTGCCGCTAAAGATAAAAATAACTTTATCGAACGCGCCTTAACCAAGTACGCCACGAAATCAATACAACTTCACTTCAACACTTATTAGTATCACTAAAGAATGAGAATGCGTTCTACCTATTTGAGTCATTCTTGTCGTTAAAACATTGTTTTAGTGTTTAAATTTAATCAAGTTTGTGTTGCAAATTAATATATTCACTTTTCGTCAGGTAATTATTAATATTTGTCTTTCTTTCCTTGTTTTCTGTCGTCAGAAGTTCGGAGTAAGTCACTAGTACAACGCAAAACTAGAGATTTACTTTGATTAAGCACGCGACTAGTACGTTCTAACTTTAGGCGCCACTATCGCACAAAATTCGTTTCTGAATACTACTTCACCTAGTCAGATCTTAAACTCTCGTTAGTACAGAGTAAGAGTCGCCATACCCCTGGCAACCTTGTGTGGGTTACAGTGTTGCATGAGGGATAAAAAATGTCCCTCCAGTGTTGCCAGCTTTTCCCTCTTTTGTTGTAACTTGTGAACGCTTTGTGATATCACTTCCAAATAAATTCCATTGCATTTTTAGACCCTCAAAGAGCCTTCCTGGTTATTTTCGTGACTTTTTTCAAGGGTACATTTCTTGTGTAAATAGCGATTGTAAATTTCCCATTTTTTCGGCGTCTCGTGTGGTAACACTGCTAATCGTAGTGAAACTTACTTTTGGCATTTCGTTAAGACCACATCCTATTTTCTTTTCGTGTAAATGTTTTTGATCTAATGTGATCTGTTTAGCTACAATTCATTCCTCCTTTTTCCAACTTTGACCCTTTATATCTCCCGAAGTTGGCAACACTGAGCATTGATTTTGGTATCATTGGACGTATTTTGCTTCACAGCTTTATTTTACATTAAAAGTTTTCGTAGTGCCATTTGAAAAAATATAAGTTTGTGCTGGGGTGGCAACACTGCTTATGTGACACTATTATTGTGTGCTTTGTCAAATGTCCCCCTACCGTAGGTATTAGTTTACCTGTGCACATTTTTCATTTTCCGCTCCTTTTTCAAATTATTTTGGGCTGTCACTCGTCAGTGACTCACCCGGTATAATAATAATAGTTGCTATTATTATTATTATTTCCTACACACTAGTAATGTATTATTAGCTATTTGTATGTCAGAAAATGTTTCCTGGCAATAATTTACTAATGCGCCAATGCGGGTGTTTTGGGAATCAACACACTGGCAACGCTGCTTGCTTGCTACCATACGTTTATTATTATGGTAACTAAGTAGGCACATTACACTTGTATTCATTACGGAAAATGTTCGAGTTTTCAGGAGGTAACTAGATATGTCTGGTAGTGGCTGCGTAAGGGGGATAGCGGTGCCCTTGGCGGTCGCCGACACAACAGAATAATCGCTTGTTAAGATTAATCAGTGGAGCACATTAATGATCTCAGAACTCTTTACGGTGACGTAATAGCTATGCACTTGACAGTAATAGCTGATAAGTATGACTCTCCACATTCTAAGAAACCTTTTTCACTTATAGTTTATGGTGAGTGAGCGAAAAAATATTTGTCTTGGCAAGTGAGTTATCCTGCGAGGCTCGAAATAACGGAAAATAAGATATGCCGACCAACAGTAGCAGTGTGCGCTCACGATTGTGTTCGCGAACGGGTATCAATCAAGTTGACTTAGCCCGGCTCCAGATTGCCTTACGCCGCCACTGATCTCTGAAGTTCTGCAATAGTTGGTAAATGATAGTAAGTTTGCAGTTTATTTTGAGTTTGAGCGTTGACAAAATATATTTTTAACATACGTATGTTGCAGAAAGAAAATAAAAAATAGGTTTCCAGATTCAACAAAATAGATAAATGATAGCACTTTCTCGGGAACCTGAAAAATAATTTCGCGAACCTGCTATTGAGAATCGGTTGCTTATGGCAGACTGATATCTAGAAGTTGATTTCGGGGAAACCAGCGCCTTCCGGGGGAGGGTCCGAGGTCTGTGTGTGGAATTTACATAAAATGCATGTAAGTTTGCCAAAATTTATACTAATTTTACTAAAAAATATCCTAATTTGGGGGAAGTCTGGACCCCACGCCCCCTAAATTATCTTTGGCTTAAGTCGTCCGAAAATGCATTTATACGCACACATTCCTCAACATGTAAAATTTTTGGGAATCGCTGCCCTAAACTAATAGGCTAGATTGCCAACACGCTGAACTCAAGAAATTTGTAAGAAATGAGAGTATTATCAGCCATCGAACAAATATTTCAAGCAGACTTTCACTTCCTATTAATGAAACAAAGTTTAGAAAAACGTTGTTAGCAAATCTGACAAGATAAAAATATAAACTTGATTGATATTAATATTAATAAACTTGATATTAACACATTTATTTCTTGGTGTGAGCAGTGGGATTTTAAAAGAAATCCGGTAAAATGTATCTCTCTCACGATCTCGTTGAAGCAAAATGTATTTCACAGCACCTATGTTATTGGAGACACTATTATTAAGCAAACTAATAGTCATAATGACCTTGGAGTTATCATAGATACGAAACTAAGCTTAGAAGAACATGTTGCCACAACTAAAAAAGCTATGCGTCTCCTTGGATTACTTTATAGATATGTCGAGATCAGAAATCTTCAGGCTTTATCTCTATACTACGAAACTTACGTTTCCCCTTCACTGGAGTACTGTTCACCTGTATGATCTATAGCTACCCCTACAGTGCTTTCTAAGTTGGAGAGAGTTTCAAACTTCTTCCTAGCAATTGTTAGATTTAGAGTTCCCACTATTCACAACTTGCACAGAAAATCATTCCTTGAAGCATTGAATATTGATTCTCCAGAATATCGTCGTAAGTTGGCCGATTTCAAGTTCCTCTATAAAATCGTAAATGGACAAATCAGATGTGACGAACTATTATCAAACTTATATTTCAGAGTACCTACGCGGAGTACAAGATCCAAACACTATTTTGCTCTTCCACACCCAAGGATATCACTAATAAAGAGATCCCTATTTTATAGATTACCCTGCCAATTAAATGAACTGGCTAGTGAACTGGACATCACTACCAGTTACAGTACGTATTTGAGGATGGTTACTGAACGACTGAATGTGTAGCTTAAGTTTTATTTAGCTCTGTATTGCTTCTAATATCTAGTTTATTGTTATTACTTTTCTTTGTTGTTTGTTGTTATTTTGTTTTGTTTGTTGCGTATTGTTATTTTGTCCAATGTAAAATGGCCTGAGCTGTATTTGGATAGTTAATATATATATATATATATATATATATATATATATATATATATATATTTGTAAATTAATGAAAATCAAAATAATTCGTTAACATCTGTCCTGATTACAATGCATGCATATTTAAATTTCAAATAAAAGTAATTGCACCAATCACGTAGTTCATTCAGTTACTAGCAGAGTGCAGTGATGGTCATTAGTAAATCAGATGCGTTCTAACTTCTTGAAAAAGTGTCTCATTTGGCATTCATTTATAACAGTTTAGGTTTACGGAACCGAAGCTGAGTCACATTATTTAAAGAAATAAATGTGTTAATACATTTCAAATATAATTGATACTCATCTTCATCCTTAATAATTTCTTTCTTCATTAAATTATTCAAGTGTTTAATTTATTGCCCTTAACCTAGAATTAAGAATTCCCCTTTGGTTACAAAAAAATCCCTTTGTGGGGAAAAACGAGGAAACTTTACAACTTGGTTCGATGTTTGGACTTAGACTTTTTCGACGCAATATTTTCTTTTCTTGTATATCACACTGGAAAAGTTAAGATGTGTGGAAAAGTAATTTCGACAAACTTCTTAATGTACACAACGAGAAACAAACAGAGGAATTTGACATCCATACCCCAGAACCGAGAGATCGAAATGTTTCTAAAGAAATTGAAAAATTTCAAATCACCAGGAATTGACAATATTCCAGCCGAATAATTTAAATCCGGAGGAACGGCACCAATCAAGGAATTACATAAATTGATAAGTGCCATATGGAGAAACGAGGAGCTTCCAAAAGAATGGAAAACCTCAATAATAGTTTCTATTTACAAAAAAGGCAATAAATCGAACTGTAGTAATTACCGCGGAATCTCGTTACTTCCAACCTGTTACAAAGTATTAAGTAATATTCTGTTAATACGCCTAAGTGTACACGTAGAGGAAATAATAATTGATCACCAATGTGGATTTAGAAGAAATAAATCCACGTTGGACCAGATTTTCCCCTTGAGACAAATTATGGGGAAGAAATGGGACGGTTCACCAGCTATTCATTAATTTTTAGAAAGCATATGATTTTAAGAAAAGCAATATTTTTGTAGTTAATATGGGCAATTAAATGTTTGTATATTTCCTCTGTATAAGACGTAGATCCTCCTAACAAAAAATCAGGGTAGGTTTAGATATGATCTCATTGACGATCTCCTTGTAAGGAAGATTGAAATCTTGCAAAATAGTTTTCTGCTTATTCCAGTGCAATGTTTTTTTGAATTGACCAACCATAAACATTAATGACGAAACCTCTATGACATTTATAAGTGTAGTTTATACTGTCAGTAGGAATTTTGAAGAGGTGTAGTGCTGAAAAATAACAAAATGTGTAGTGCTGAAAACAAAATTTGGTTGATGACATTGAGTAATCGGGAACTTATTTTTGTTATTTTTCCAAACCGTTTTTCTGTGTAATCGTATCTCTAGTACTTTCAGCCAATGAACTCATAGTGTTAAAGAGCACTGTTCAACACTTTGTGGCCCGCTTTGTTACTAGAATTTCCATCGGAATTTCACCAATATCAAATTCACATCTGACACTACATTTACAGCGCCAGAAATGGAGAAGGTGGAGGTCAGGGCTCTATGTTCTACGTATCATTCCGGTAGTAGCACGTACAAGTCATGGTGAGACTGGTATGAAGCAAAACCAGATAAATATAAATCAGAATGCCCGGCGTGAGCGTAACTTGAACACACACCTCCTCGGCAGTCAGTGTTTATGCAAAGATGGTATTGTGAACACTGAACTAAGGTGCTGCGTCACCGGTTACACGCAGATCATATACCCTACAAATCTTCCCAGTTTCAAATATTTTCTCAGTTCTTGTTTTCTAATTAAGATCCTTTAATATTAATATTACGTTTCTCCTGCACTAAAAAATTTTTCACCTATGACTAAAACAAAATTTTATTACCACACTAATTTTCAAATACCTGTAAACGATTCTAAAATGACATTCAATTTTTTTAGAATTAAGTCCATTTTTAAATACTCTTATTTACAGAACAGTAAGATTTTAAGAGAGCTTGTCAGCGCATATGCAAACACCTAATTTAGCTTTCTAATACAGTTTTTCCACACTTCCCTAGTCCAAATTCTTGAATAACCTTTCCTTCCAGCTTTTCGCTTTATTTTCTGCTCCTAAGGAACAAATTTATAGTTTGGTTATTATCCATTTTAATAACTGTTAAAGTAATGTACGTAGTATAAAAGACTGAATGATCGATTAAAATTACAATCAAATGTAAAATAACCCTTGCTCTAAAATCACTGTGTGAAAAGTTTCTTATCAAGGCTCCTAGTTTTTAATCATAGAATATTATTTTATATTATGAAGTTTTCAGGTTTTTCGGGTCCAAAACTTGGATATTGTCTCAGTATTTCATAGCCCGTTATTAAACATAGGTGTACAGAGTTTTTCCAGCTTCCCCTGTGAATTTTCATTGCTCAATAGTAACTTAGGAAATAGTGTGATAAATTAAAACAAAATATATGCATATATTCTATCTTTTTTGTTCTACGTGAAAGAATTTCAACCATAACATGTGTAGCCAGAAGATTCCACAAGAGAATAGCGTACGAACTTGGCATTCAAACCTCGAAGTGATGCTTTGCGGGAGATAAGGACAACCATATCGAAGGCAAGCGAGGATAGAGTCACTGGTAATTGATGGTCGTCTTCTATGAAGAAGATGGACGACGACAGGGGGAATCCCATGTGAACTCTCCCTACACTTACAGTTTCAGTAACGTCATTTTAGCCCCTATCACTATACCCAAAATACCTTCGAACACTTTTTCCGCTTAGTTCGTGCTGACCTATTGGAAATTACAAATACTGCAACTTAAGTGCTGAGTCAGAAGTTACTGGGAAAGGGCAATTTTTACTCACTCACTTAGAATTATGAATATATACGTAGGTGGAAACGTAAAATCAAATTTCATAAGTTCATTAAACAAATTTAATCACGTACTGTAAAGAACACAAAGTCGAAACTTCTGTCCATTATAGAGGGTATAAGAACGTGATGGTCATCAATCGAATAATTGTATTTGAGCGAAGTTTATGATTGAGAAAGTCCAGCATCGAGATAATCGATCCTCATAAGAAATTTATTGTTAGGCCATCAAAATTACACAGAAGAACATAGTAATTTCCTCTACTTTACATTGCTCAACCACAAACTTTGTATATTTCTTGGGTATGCTGACTGTGTATTACTTTATTACTGTTCGAGATATTGTGTCATCTGTGTCGATGGCCTGCCACATTTTGTGTGCCTTTAGCTCTAAAACTATGCATATTTCGAGCCCTTTTGGGAACCTAACTAGTAAGATTGTTATTTTTAGCGCCTTTTCAAAATCCAAGCGTATGAAGAGCGTTGTAGTCAAACGCACTATTAAATATAAGCGTATTTTGGCGTCTTTATATTGATTCATGATCTACGTTGTAAATGGAGGATGCGCTTACCTGTGACATTGTAGTTCAAGATATTACTTTGACAGCTAACAGTCTGAAAAGTTTCCAACTAAAAGCGCAAGTAATCCACAAGTAATAGCGGTTTTCAAAATATTAAATTAATGGAAGTAAATGACAAAATTAGACTTTAAAATGCGTTTTAGGAGAAATCACCATTCATGGCTCCTTCTTTTCCTGCACACTCCATCTGTTATTTTCTCCTCAGTAGACTAATCTGGTCTACTGCCATTCAGAAGATTTCGTACAAAAATTATGATGTGCTGTAGTGGGCCATGTAGCTTCTTTCGGCACTAAGATATCAATAAATTAAATTAAATTACACGTATAGAACACTTTATAAATTGAATTTGAGGTTTATTTTCATTTGGCCTTTAGGTATCTTTGTCCTAGGTTGGGATACAGTAGGGGACAGGGATGTGCGAAGGAAATCAGCTGGGGCTATTTGAACGTCATTAGCCTGGCGTGACTGAGGAAATATCCTGGAAAACTCGGAATGGTCAACTACTGGGTTTGAACCAAGGACCTTCCGAATTAGAAGATAACGATCTACTAATTGAGCTACGGTCGCTCGATTATATAGTTTATGCAATGTTTTTGAGGGATACATTTAATTAATAAATTTTATGTATTTTTTTGGTAACGCGACTCAACATGAACCCACCTAACTTGCTCGCTTACTACATTGCTTCTTTATACTAATCGTGAAGGCACTGCTCTATATTAATCACTTTCTAATTGCGCACACAATCTTGTCGACGCAGCGGCATTGACCCTGCGAGTACTTCGGGAATTGAACAACAGTACATAAGCTTCGGCAACTTGCTCACTTACTACATTGCTTCTTTATACTAATCGTGAAGGCACTGCTCTATATTAGTCACTTTCTAATTGCGCACACAATCTTGTCGACGCAGCGGCATTGACCCTGCGAGTACTTCGGGAATTGAAGAACAGTACATAAGCTTCGGCCACTGTCTCAATGATTATAGAAGATAAGAAAGTGTCAATATGCCGGAATCACATGTCAAGATACATTGCCACGTGAGAAGCCTTGTGTTCCTGTACCAGCTATCGCTGCACCGAACTGGAGGAAAATTCTCGTATTTCCAGGACTTCATGCAAGATGGTGTGCAGACGTTCCACCGAAATGTCGATAATGAAGTTTATTGGAAGTCCCCGGTAATTAGCTTCTCCATACGTACAATTGTGTTATGGGAACTACTTTTGTATCGCCAGTATGTTTCAGCGCGTTTCTACAGAATATATTTTAAGTGTCGAACCGATTATCTCACGTTTTACGCGTCGGCGACACATTCATACATTTCACACTACTGTCGACAATGTCATTGAACTTTATCCCAAGCAGTTTTCGGTTTCGGTACGTGAACGTCGCTATTTTCTCTGCCAAAAACACATATGACCAACAACATCGTGTTCGTTAATGTGTATGACCGTTCAGATTCGTACTCGTAAGCATCTCCCATTTCTCTCGTTCCCATTAGAGAGAAAATACCACAGAACTTGAAGGAAGGCACCTCGTATATACAATGTATATATATATATACAAACAAATTTAAGACAAAAGATTAAAAATTAGGAACGAAATTTATCGAAAATCGCGATGAAAACATTACACATTTTAAGATTGAGTAGCTAGCCTCTAGTAATTCAAGCGCTTCTTGACTCATGTTAAATAAGAATGCATTTTAAAAAGTCCTGAGAGCTTCCTTATCTTGAAAGTTAAAAAGAAAGAAAGAACTCCCTGCATATCAAAACAAGTATACAGTGAAATGTAAATGAAGTTAATTTACATTGAAATGTAATTGTAACATTTCTTTCGCTTCATTTTCTTTCTGTAAACTGGAAATGCAGCTGAAGAATTTATGGAAGCTTTTCCGTATGTACCCATTTGAGAGCATGTTCAATATACATTGAGTTAATTCTATGTATATCTATGTACGTTTATAGCTTTAGCGTCTTTTTAGAATATCTACTTCCTATGTTAGTTTCTACTATTTTCTTCCTTTTATACAATGACTATCATACTCTTTATATTTTTTTCCAAATACTACAGTTTAGAGGGAATGGAAAATAGGAACACGTATTTTCAAGAGAACTTTTCTCTAAATGGCCTGCATCCAGGTAAATGGGATCTTAGTTCATAAGCTTAGACCATTTTAGAGTTCTTCCCTTTTATATACCGAAGGAACCGGACAAAAGAGATAGGGAATGTGGAAAAAATCCGTTTACATTTTGGAAGTCTTACTACGAGATACCTCCCTCAGGTTGCATCAGAAAAGTAGAGCAGGGATATCAAAACAAGAATACAAAGGAAGATACGCGTATGCCCCTTAATGCACTGCGGGTGCTATACAAAGACGGAAACCAATGAAGAATTTAAAGCCGACATTCTGTTACATACCTTAAAGCGATTTAGTATGGATTTAGGTGGATAAACCTTAAGGGAATCTAAAGTAATGAAGGGCGACTTTTTAAAACATAAACAATATATGATAAGGAAATAATGAAATGATAAATACATAAGATGGTATATTGTAACTCAGAAGACAACTTATTTTAACCAGATTCGCAGCCTGGTAGCGAAGTTGGTTACATAAATCATCGGCTCCCTTGGATAGATAGCACAGGTTAAAATTAGGTTCACGCTGGTAAATTTGTCAAAATATTGGTGTTTACAATCACTGAAAATATAATTCAAGTGACAATTACTGTGTTGCTTATTCTATTTATGAAGTTCCGGATTTGAATGTATTTACGGCGTTTAGGCATCTGTGGCTCAGGGTAGAATAGGGTAGGGAAAATAATGCCGAAAGGAGTCTGTCATTACCTAAGTTGAAGGTACCATCCTGACATTTGACAGCTGTAACAGAGGAAGAACGTTGGGAAATCACAAGTCGGAATGGTAGCCAGCTGGTGTCAAACCGAGGACATCCACAACGCGAAGCCAACGCTCCAATAACTGAGTTACGGCCGCTAAGAACCCATCCTCAAGGTAATTCACTCGTATTCGTTGTAGCGATCATATAAATATACTATGCCTAGGATCGCTAATATTAAGTTATTTCTGTAAGCTAATATGTCGCTAAGCAGGGTGTATTACTCAGCTCGGAAAATATTTTCCGAAACGTTTCTGAGAATTAATAATAACATATAGAAGGTAGATATTCCTCGAAAGAGATCAAGAATACCCCACTTCCAGAAAGTTATAATTTAGTTCTGTTTTCAGATCCAAATTTCTCGAATAACTAGCACTTATTGTTGTTGTACACCTTGTTGTGTATATCTTGTTGTATACTAAAATGTGTATATTAAAATCGTTGTATTAAGAAGATGAAGTTCATGAAATAGTAATTTATTTCTGTACGTTTTAGTTAAAAAGAAAACAGTACACGCAAATTTATGATTACAATATAAGATTATGGTACAAGAATATTTGGATGCTCAATATTCAAATGATTACAGGAATTCATTAATCACAATATGCACAGTGTACTTTTGTTAGAGATCAATAACAAAAGCGCAGAGGCAAATTAAGGGAAAAGTTGCTTTGTAATTAGCGATACCATTGAACCTCCAATTAACGGACATCAGTAATGAAACTATTGAATAATAGGGTGCAAAAATCTCTGTGGTACTTAATGATACCCTCAATAATGGCTGAGTTGTTCAACAAAAAGACATCATTCAACATCAAAATTTTCTATTTGTGTGGTGAAATAGGTGTGGTCGATTTTACTGACACAAAAAGTCATTGTTAAAGTATTTTTTGTCTGTGTAACTACAGAATTTCAGTTGCAGTCGACTAAGTTCTCATTGAACTTTCATTGGATAAGCAATATTATATATGTAGGAAGGTTACTGACTCCATGCATGTCGCGTAAACGGATATTTCATAATTAGATATATTATAGTACAATTTACAAAATAGAAAACAATCACTTTTCCAAACTTAGAACTTCTGTATAATAGCGTTGATTATCTTTCAAGTTAAGAGAGGGGTTTTGATGTAATGATACAACGAGATATACAATGGTAAAATTTATCTTCTGTACATGTTACCGAACCCCGACTTTGGATAGCTTATAATGAAGATAAAGTAACACAAATAGCGCATTGACATTAAAAGAATGATCTGAATCTTTATTATGATAATTTTCTCTTTCTAATGATTTTATAAAACAAAGTGAACTTAGCAAAAATTACAAAAGATTAACAGTGGCTTTATTTCCTAGTGTTTTAATGATTATTTTGAGTTAGTATTGTTTATAAACCATTCGCTATTTATGAATGTTTTTCTCAGCCCATCACAGTCATCTGTACTATCGTGGCCAATATAATGTTTTCATCACGCTGTTACACACGGTTTTTCTATGTGTGATTCTGAGAGTGTGTGCGGGAACAAGCAAGGGTTGGAATTTTCTTTTATTTAAGGAAAAAAAAAACATTACCACATGTCCTGGGTTCTGGAAAGAAATGTATGATTTCTTGTAGTATGTAGCAAGTAATAAAAAACATAAGCGAGTCGCATTTCAAACACCACAACAGGGAACCTAACACTATTTTCACTTTAGATGAGCCATCAGTTGAAATTTCCTGAAAAGTGTAACTTAAATTGTCAAGTGGGAAAGATCCTTACGGAAAACGCAGAAACGAAAGTGAACTTTGAAACCTACGGTTTCTACGTAATTATTTCTTTCATAATGAATCCAGTATTCCATAGACAACTAACATTATACACGAAAGACAAGACAAAACGCTTGTTCTGTCAGTTTTTAAAAATGATCTTCAATATTTATGCTTTATAATTTCTGATAATTATATTTTTAATAATTGTTATTTACGTTTATCATTTACAAAGATGTTAGTAGCAAAAGGCACAAAATATGTTGCACGCCAAGTTCTAGTACATTTA
>JAGDQP010003871.1:0-14470 GCA_022664845.1 Lepisma saccharinum | reverse complement strand
ATATATATATATATATATATATATATATATATATATATATATATATGCGCGGATCCAAGGGAGGCTACAGGGACTATAGCCTTCCCCCTTGACGTCCAGGTATACACTGGATAGAATGGCCTTCAATCCTACTTTTTACTGGATAAAGTGACACAACTATGGGTTATCCCCCACCTTGATCATATCCTGGATCCATGCCTGTATATATATATACATGTATATATGTATGTATGTATAAAGTAATATAAAGAGATTAAAAAAATATCTATATATACTCAAATTTTTTAAAACAATTCTTTCAATACAATGACCTTTTTAAAAATAATTTTAAACTTCATAATAAAAGATGTTTGAAATGCTGAATTTCGAAAGATTATATAATTATTTTTAAATTAATTTAAAATATGTCTTATATCCATCTCCTTAAAAGATATTATGTTTTTATCTCAAAATGGTTTTGTATAATTTAAAAAAGGTTTAAAAATTATTTTTCTACTTGCGTAATCAACAATTTCAAGATAAAATTATAAGAATGGAACTTGTGTACGTAAATTTTACCTAAACATAAGAATTCGCCTTTATCCACAGGGAATAAACGGCGAGTTCTTAATTATGCATCCATTACGTTGAAAGACTCAAACTCTAGCTCTTGATTCATGCATTCATTGTTCTTGTTTCCTGTTTTTCTTTTCTCCTAAGTTTTGAAGAACAACAAGAAAGAAGTTATTTTCATGCACTGGAAATTTTCGAGTTTTTAGCCGCAGAAGAGTAATCTTGTAGTCTTTTAACACAACATTTTTTGTCTTGAGTTTGATCCCATCCACAAGATTGCTGTAAGAAGTAATAAGGTTTTAGGGTACTGTTGGAAGAAGTCTTTTAAAAAGAAGGAACGCTTCTCTTTCCTCATATCCCTCGCGGGAGCCAAACTCTAGCGTTTAAGTTTTATAAAAAGCACTCATTGTGTTAGTTAATTGCAAGAAGACAACAGCGCGGTGGTAAATTTGAAAGACACTTTAATAAAGTTACGCATTGAGATTGAACTGTCACTTGTAAGAGGTAAAGAAAAAAAAGTGTGGCAGCACTCAAAAAGATTCAAAGAAGATTTAGGTTATGCAAAGTTTCCTAAGAGATTGGAAGAAAAGCAAACAAGCCTATTATTCTAGACATCGTATATTTGAATATGAAGAGCAAATTTGTCCAATTATTTTTGCTTTCATTCTATTCGAATCAGTATTATTAGCCTGTTGGAGGTAGGAAATAAGAAAACGGAGTATACCGGATCCAATGAAGTCGTTTAATATCTAAGAGATGTCTACATTCTATAGCGAATATAAAGCAACAAGATTGTGAATCCAATTAATGTGGACATTTTAAGCAGATTACAGTTTCAAATTGCAGGGATGAAACTGAATAATGAACGGAAATATAGTTGGAAAGTGTTTTATGGTCTTACAAGTAACATATATTCTGCAATAGCTTGTACTAGCTGATGTGTCCGTCCGTTGGTACGGGGCGAGTGAAATACGTTGCCAACACTAACAGTCGTACTACTACTACTACTACTGCTACTACTACTACTACTACTACTACTACTACTACTACATCCACTGCTGCTGCTGCTGTTGCTGTTGCTGCTACTATAACAGGATTGCCAAGTGTCAGCTTTTAAGGCTGACATTAGCTTTTTCCGAGGTTTGTCAGTGTGTCAGCACGCTATATAGGCCTTCATATGTCAACTTTTTTTGTAAATCTTTTTAGATTCACCTTCTTCTCAAAGGTTTTGATGCCAAGTTGTCGTTTTGATTTACAGTCAACATTTCTGTCTCTAAATGTTCAGATGGAATTGGTTGAAGTAGTGCATGTAATTGTTACTAGAGTGCTGGATGTTATGTTCCCCCACCCCTATTTTCCAACACTAATAACGTGTGCGTCCTTCCGATTATCATTTTACTCCTGACGCTGTTATTAATGTATGTTAGACAGAAAATGGCAGCATTAAAAAAATCAGTTTTGTCAATAATATAACGAGAATTTTACAATTATCTTTTTTAATAAATATACTACGCTGGGATCATAAGCGATAGCGAGAATGAGAGGAAACGCACACCAGAAAGGAAGAAGCCGATGGTTAGGGGTCTTGCCACGTCGTGTAACTTTTAAGTGTGGTCATTGGCAACAGTATCCGTGAAAGTAAAACCAGAAAGAGGTAAACTCTATGTACTGTAATATATGGAGTGAGATGTGGAAGGTTAGCGATAGAGGAAAAGCAGCATTGAGTGCTCATGCGAATAAGTATAAACATAAGCATGTGAAGCACAAAATTCAGTCTCACTCTCATCGTCTTTATTTACTCAGAATGGAAAACTTGTTGAAAGAAATAAGGAAACAAATGTTCAACTTCTGTATGCTTCACTGTGGCGCATAATTTGCCGATTCCTAGTACCGACTGTCTTGGAAATTTGGAAAAATGTTTCCTGATAGCAGAATCACAGCAAAATATTCTAGCGCTCGAACAGAGACGATTGAACTTTCATTTCATCCTGCAAAGGTAAGATAAAATGGATTTTACGGCCAGCAACAACACTATGGCTTACACTCGTCCCGATTTTCTCTTGTTATTGATGCAAGTAACAATCAAGAATTGTTAAAAATGAATTCTTCAATAATGAGATTGTATGACGTAAATCAATGAGATCTGTATATCTCTTTTTACCGAAAGATTTGATCTCAGAATTGTGTAAATTAAGGGGTAGATTTGTAGAACCTGAAATATTCAATGTTGAAATTTATGATAGGACAAACCAACTTGACAATAGAAATTTTCTTGTCGGTGTATTAGCTAATGACCTACTAGACAAGCTATTTGATGATGTTAATGTAGACTGAAAATAGGTTGAAACATCTTTTGAGGAGTATTCTTTTTGACATCAGTAAATTATTTACAGTTGAATATGCCTCTTAACAATGAAGATTGTTAATACAGAGGTGTGAAAATTATTAGAATTATCATAAATTTTGTGCTTGACTCGAATACATCTTCTCATAAATGAACGAGTTCATTAAATGTGAGTTTAATTTCGGTGTTGTGTATCATTGTGTATCCTTTCAAGGCGGTTTGGAGAATAATGTTGTTAAAGATGATTGATTGTGTTGCATGTAGAGCAATATGTGAAGAAGGATATCGTGTTGCGGACACTATGGAGAGAAATGGGATTAAGAGAAAGCGTTATTGAAATGTCAGGCAACGTCTTGTTTATATAGCTCTCTTTTTCCTTATTTAGAGGTTATTAGAGAGTGTTTGTACCATTTACAGAGTTGTCAGACACATTCTGTCAATTTGTATGCAATATTATGTGAAGTTTGTATACAATATTTGAGTGAGTGAGTTCATTGTGTGTGTCGTCTCTATCAACGTTTCACAATGGGAAAGGCAAGGGATCTTTCTGTTAGATAAGTGGCCCTGGTAAAGTGTCTTCAGAAAGAAAAACGGTACACGTAAGAAGAAATAGCCGAATGACTATAAATTTCGAAACCGTCCGTATCTAGAACAGCGTTTCTCAACCTTTTTCACCCTGTGACCCTCTTTTACTATGCCTTTCAACCGGCGACCCTCCTTTTAACATGACTTCTAACAGGCGCCTTCCCCCTTTTACCATGTCTTCTAATCGGCGACCCACGATTAATTTATTTTGTGTAATATTTGCTTTTCATTTCAAAACATGACAGTGGATTTGCTGTATTTGATAATAAATATCCTAATTATATTATCCAAAAAGTGTTAAAAAAAATACATTAGACTATCTTTAGCAATTATGAAAACAGCAAGTAAAATAAAAACTTTCTTTAAAATTTATTAGCTTAAACCTGCAAAACCATATTTAAATTCATTTTTCACCTCCCCTCGCGACGCCCTTGAAGACAATCCGCGACCCACCTGAGGGTCGCGACCCTCACGTTGAGAAACCATGGTCTAGAACGAAGAAGTCTTCAGATTCCGACTGTGAGTATCCACACTCTCTGTTGGGAAAATGTAGACGGAAGAAAAATATGACCCCACGAATTGAAAGGAAACTCATTCTATTTGAAAAATAAAAATGTAAAGCCACATGCAAAGACCTAAAAGACCATGCATAGAAAGGTATGGGGTAAATGTTTGTGATTCAAATATCCATCGAAGGTTGAACACTAGTATATTATGTGCACATCGTCCTCGCAAGAAGGTTAAATTCACACAGCAATAGCAAAGAAGAGACTCATCTAGGTAAAGCAAGTCCAACATAATTCGGAAAGGACTGGGGAAGCTAATAAATATTACATGTCTTCTACGTAATCTGGTTCTTTGCATTGCATTCGTTAACATAATAAAAACACAGTGATTTTGGCATCAGTAGAATTCTCATATACTGTGCTACTTTTCTTCCATGTGCGTTTCTCGGATGAATGCATCTGAATTATCGCTCCAATGTGTGGAACAAACAGTGAAGCATGCTCCCAAAGTGATGGATAGTCTGCAGTGTCATATCAGCTGAAGGTGCAGGCCGTGAAGACATTGTACTAGGTACCATGAATCACGAGCAGTACAAAAAATACTTGAAGGAAGACTTAACGAACAATTGAAGGAATGGCTCCCACAGGAAGGCTGAATACTTCTGAACGATGGAGCGCGGTGCCATAGGTGCGGTGCCTGTTAAACAATTTTGCATAAAAATCATATCCAAGCTCTGTTGTGGCTTTGAAATAGCCCAAACATGAATTCCATAGATAATCTATTGCCCATTGTGATGAAGAAACTAAAGAAAAAGGCATCAAATCGAGGGTAGACCTCATACTATCGCTTGTTCAAATTTGACAAGATGATGACGAAATTAAAAATTCTGTTCACAACTTGTAGCTAGCATGCCAGAACCGATTAAATCTGTGATCTAAAGCAAGGATATACATACTAAATATTAACAGTGTCATTCTGCTGAGATTAAATTAGCATTTCATTGATACAACATAGTCTTTGTACACATTTTTCAATTGTGGAGCTTAGTGTCAAAGCGTCCCTTGTCTACAAAAATGTAAAATTGAGATATTGGCATGATTTAGTTCATTTCATTATTTTCTAATATATTAGAAAGGTTTAATGAATCCAGAATGCCTGTAAAATCATTTAATTTCAAAAGAAATAAGTGTACAGAAACAGTAATTAACAGTAAAAATTGAATATATTTTATCTTTCCCAATTCTCTTTTTATAAAAATGGAAAATCTTGGTAAATTAAAACTTTTAGTATAATTTCTAAGATATTCATGGTTGCAAAATTTCCGTAACATTGAAAAATAAGATGTATTACAAGTGTTTTTTTTTTCAACATTTATGGCTTTTCGGCAAGAGACGTTCAATAAGCTCCACAATTATTTTAATAATTTTCACACCTCTCTACTTTTGTCAATGGTAAGAAAAGCGAAAGTAACTTCAATCAAGTCAAATATATTTGTAGTAGATTCAAAAATCTATTGAAGTTCACCAATGATGATATGGACATCTTTTATGATGGTTTTATGCAATTCAGATGTAAACAAACTCAACCTGCAGAAAACATTTGATAATTGTGAGGTAATTTACTTTGCAATGAAACTGACTGGAATGATGTAAGAAAATATGAAAATGTGGAGCTTCGTTTAACTTTGCTCTTACAGTAATGCAACAGAGAAGAGTCTTATTTAACAAAATGAAACTGTTTCGTTCCTGCATTAAGTTGGACAGAACACACTCTTCTAAGTTGTAAGATGAATCATGAAGGGAAAATATGAGCAGGAATTTGATGAAATTTTCTTAAAGAAGGTTAAGTGTGTCCCTGACGAGTAGCGAGTATAATAAAAGTAAATTTCACAAGTAAACTGTCTTCTTCTTGAAGGGCACGAATTTAAATAGTGATTACGTTTAATGTCAGCTTTTCTTATGCTTTATCAGCTTCTGTAACTACCTTTATCAGCTTTTCCTAGAATTAAAACTTGGCGGGCCCACTATAACAACTACATCAACAACAACAACAACTACTACTACTACTACTACTACTACTCCCCTAATAGCACGTTTGAGGGTTAAATCAAGGCTTATAATCACTTGGTTTTGACTTGATAAACTTGACATGATATGTCATGTATATTTCAAGTTTGATATGAGCATGATTCTTAGCTTGCTGCAATGCAATAGTCTTGACCTAGTAATCCCAATCAAGTTTGATTTGTCTTGCCAAAACATCGTCATATTGACTTGAAAATATCAAGCTTGAATCATCCTTGATTGAAGCAAGTTAAAGCTTCAGAACATTACCTGCTGCAAGGTGCCAAAGGAGCGCCAGTTGCTTCCTGATCATATTGAACGCAGAAGTGCAAGTTGGAAGAGGGTACTTTTGCATAGGTTTTGACTATAAATACAACTCGAATTGTGGCAAGTAACAATCAGTTTGGAAGTATGTCAGGTGTTAATTTTAGATGATGTCACCCAAAATTGTAGAAGCTAGAGGAGATAACCCAGATAGCACATTAAACTTGCAGCAAATTTGGAATTCCAAGTCTCCCACTGGCAGCAAGTTTGGCATTGAAAGACTGGAAATCTGCTGCAATATTGCAGCAAACTTGCTAGTTGACCGATGCCAAACTTGCTATAAATGTTTCAGGTCAAATTTGCTACAAACCTTTTTTTTAAAAAAAAAAATGTTGGTAGACCTACATAGAACCTATAACGAGAAAAGATTTGTTTGCAGTGCGATTCGTACTCATGACCTTCATATTTGTTTGTTGTCCGCCACTCTACCACTACTCCACCCGTTCGTCAGCTGAACGAAGTGCATTTTACACTAGTCCCTTTATGTTACAAAAACAGTTTCTGGAATAAAGGCATTCATGTAGACGTTAATATGAAACTGGAAACGCTTATATTGATCATGTGTTAGAGTAGAGCTATGAAGACGGTTGATTCATGATAGTTCATAAGCGAGTCACCTCAAGAGTAACATAATAATGTATACTTTACTGTTCATTTCTTAAACAAACTGGCTCCCAAATTCACAGATAGTACGCTAGTTTAAACCAAGTCTCGACTAGTACTGATTTGTCCTTACAGTGATAAACCAACAGTGATGTTTCCTCTTCGATTACTAACTGGAACGCCTGGTTTCCAAAAAAATATGTATTTTTTAATTACTTGTTTTTGTTCGTACTTATAAATATTTCCTCCTCTTTCTTCCGGTTGTATTTTTCTCCACAATTTTCAAAATTGTACGCATTTCTCGATTAAACAATTCAAGTTAGAAAATTATTATTTTCTTTTATTATAAACAATACAAAGAGCACAAACACAACATGTCATCGATCCGAGACCCGAGCAGTAAAGCATCATTAAGATTTTCCTGAAGAGGATCGATTGCAACAAATCAATGAAGCAGTCTTCATAGCTCTAAAACAGGATCAATGAGTTAAGAATTTCAGCATATACTTCAGTGCATTTACTCAAGAAACTGTTTTCATAGCATAAAAGAATTAGTAAAATAAAGATAGGAGTGGCGCGATAGAGGAGTCGGTAGAGTGACCGACTACAAACAAAACTGAAGATTCAAGCCTCAATCCAGACATTAGAAACCTTTTTCCGCCAGGCTAGATGTTTGGCAAGACAAGTCTGTAGCAAGTTTGGCGTGCAAAGTTTGTAGCAAATTTCGCATGTGACAACTAGAACGTTTCCTGCAAGATTGTAGCATGTTTGCAGCAATGCAATGACAAACTTTGTGCAAACTTGAAATGCTAAGCCTCGTGCAAACTTACTATAAGTTTGAGTGCTATCTAGGAACTAAAGTGTAGAATTTATTTTTTTCTTTTTATTAACCATGTGGTAACGAATGGCGGCTGAATATTGTAAATACAAATGAGTACGAAAAGTTCATAAAATGCAGGGTACTATTTTATTACGCAACTGGGTCTTGGCAATGAGTAACTCCCTCCTCCCTTACGTCTACATAGCTACTCATAGTGCAAGGTTCATTCAACCTTGATTTATACTTGTCAATATCGAGGTCCCCAGTACGTGTTGATTCAAGTTTGCAGTTTATGAATAAGGGTTGACACAAGCTTGACGAATTCTTACGAAAATAGACCCTTCATATACAGGTTATTCCTGAAATAATGGTGCAAATTTCGGGAGGTTATTATTTACTTGAAAACATGAAGAAAGTTCCTTTGGAAAAAAATTGAACTCTGATTAATTTCGGAGCTACAGGCGCTTAAAGTCACGGTTGCATCGTCACAAATGACGTCATATGTCGACAAGTAATGGCTTAAGCTGGGTCGGTCTAGCCTGGAATTAATATCCAATATTTATGATTAACGAATGCAGTTTAGAGGAGAATTTTATGCTTGCCCTATTAAAGAATTTAATTCCTTGACCATGAAATTCAAGGCGTGATTCGGAAAAGAGCCCAAGTCCATGACATGATTTTCTCGCACTGTGACCAGAGTTGCATGCTTTACAGAATTGTTAATATCTGTGCCAAAAATAGGGTCAAAAATCCTGCTGCTTACACATCAAAATGTATCATTAACATCCATGTGATTTGGAAAGGGGCCTAGTCCACGGAGTTTCTTTTTTTAGATCAGAGTGCAAAAAAAATAATCATTTCATCGGCTTTGGCTCTTTTTCAAATCTCATCTTCAATTCTTAGGCGCGGTCCAGACGATCAGACAAGACGTACGTCATATCCTCCACTCGTTCAGACAAAATGCTTGCGATGATAGCGTCCACACTATACGTTTTATCGTATGTCTTTAACACACTGCATATATTTTGTAAATACGAACATAAAAAAAATAAATGTTGATATTTATAAATAGATCAGTGGTTTTCAACCACGTATTCGTGAAGCTATTGCACTGTTTAATTTTTTAAATTAATATATTTAACATTTTTTTGCGGAGTTTGACAGTTCAAAACTGAGATTAAAATTTATATTTCTTCCTTTTTAAAACACCTATAATCTGTAGATGCCAACATATTTTGAACGTCAAATAAACCTCTAACTTACTGACATCCTCCTGGTCCTTGAAAGTTAGTTGTATTGGGAATTTGAAGCTCTAAAATTTATTTTCGCACGCGTTCAGCAGTCTGTACACGAATGTCTCATGTCAGTATTGACAAAAATTGTGATGATGTCACACTTGCCAACTTGTGGAGAAAAACACGATTTAACCGTGTGTGCAATAAACAAAAACACCGTACCTGACCTTACCTAACCTTCAAGTGAACTTGGTCACTAATTTTATTAAATTTGCTAATGCATATATATATATATATATATATATATATACAAAGAGAAAAGTTATTTTTCGTAAAGAAAAAATATAAACAAAACTAACGCAGGATTCGATCCCGGGTCCTTCAGATTAGCTTTCTGACACTCTACTTATGAGCTAAATTGGCAACCGAGAAGGAACTGCTTCTTGGTACTTTTATTGGCCCTTATATACAAGTAGATACAACTAGCTAAGTATGACGTCATGACAAAAAATTCTGTCAGTACTGAAATGAGACACTCTAGTCTGAACCTCCGAAATGCAGCGGAATTTTCACTTCGCTGACAAAGACTTTCTTTGATGTACTATCATCCCTAGGGATTAAATTCTAAGCCAATCGGTAGGAGAGCTATCATCCAAATTTCGTTTCTAAGAAGTGCATCCCATCCTAGTCAGATTCATAATTACCACATAATAGTCGACAAATGGCAAGGTTCTAGATATCTGGCCCCCCTCCACTTCCAAGAGTCCAAGTCAAGAAAGTGCTCTTTTTTTTAAGTATTTGCAACGGAGAATAATATATTGCAACTGTAACTCTAGAAGTAAGTTAAATTATAGCAGATGAGTGCAGAGAACTAACATGTACAACTTAATTTAATTCAATATTATAGCTCCAATACATTATTCTCCGTCCCAAATTATTTTTAAAAGAGCACTTTCATAACGAAGACCCTTGGGAAAATACAAGAACACACCACAATAGCAAAACAAATCCACGTAAGATAAATTCAAACACATTACAAGATAGAACCAATTAAAAAAGTTTCTACCACTAAGACACCTTACGTGAAATAAAACTGTGCATTACAACCATTAACGGATTTAGGAGAGAGACTTCCAAAGGTTAATTACTTTAAAGTGGAAGCTATTCCGGGGTAATCTTAAGTGATTCTGAAATGAATGGGGGGGGGGGCAACTCCCCCATAAATTCGCCCATGATTATAACTTACACATAACAAATCCAGGTAATCTAAATTAAAACACATTCCACTTTGCATTTATTACAACAAATAATAATAATAAGAAGAAGAAGAAGAAAATGATAAAAGTTCGTCCACTATGAAACCGTACAAAAACACACGTGGTATAAAACAGTAGCTACATTACAACTTACACATAACAAATCTACTTAATCTAAATTAAAACATTAAAATATAAATCAAATTATTAAAGTTGCTACCGCATAACAAAACACATTAAAATAGAAAACCTTATTTAAACAGAAAAACATCGGAACGTTATTCTACAAGTCCTACCGTTCTTCATGGCATCTACACCACTATGGCAGTACTACATGTCAAAAGTAGCAAACAAAAAAAAAATTGCAACTTTGATCAAATTCATAAACAATGTGTCAAAATGCTATACATAACTACAAAAAAATTAGAGATATTTTTTTATAGTTAATTTCTTTCTTTAATCTTTTAATATGCAATTCAAGTATTAAAGGGATAGCTATAGTGACACTTTTTACTATCTGGGAGGTAAAATGTAAACAAAGCTTGTGCACACATAAGAGCCCAATCTTGCTGTTGCATAAGTGATTCATGCAATTTAAAATTATACATCTATTAACATTAATAATCATAAATATCGACAAAACTAAGGAAACGCATCTATAAGTGAAATTCATCAAAATCAGTTAAGATTATTCTCTATATTTAATATTGTTACAAGGGGACCTGCGATCCAGAACCTTCCCAACGTGTTGTGTGCATAGTACACTGTAAAAAGTGGAAACACGAGATGCATGAAAGTTACTCCGCTTTATGGAGAAATAAAAGTCGAAAATTAGCGTTTTGTTGTGTTTACCCTTAAACGTGGATATAGTGTAAGCCTTTTAGTGGAAAGATTGGTAAAATTAATTCCATTTTAAAGTTAAACATTTTCTTTGTAATAGCTTAACGATAACTGAAAATGGGTTGAAACTGGCCAAAGTGATTTGTCCGTGAACATTCAACTTATTTTACGCTAAAAACTCGGTCATTTTCTAATCGAAGTGTAAGCTAAACAGGAAATTTTGAGGTTACGTACTTTTGTGGATGAAGTTTAAGCCTTAGTTGGATATTCTATAATCCAGTAACAGGAGTAACGTTACTTGCTTGTCACTGAACGCCCCGCCATGTTGAGTGTTTATATTGCCTTTACACTGTGAACAGGAAACAGTTCACTGGTGGACCGAGAATGGCAAGGATTGCATTAGCGGAAAAAGAAATTAAGTTAGGTATAAATCTTTACACTGTAGCAAACGTATCTCTCCTTTTTTCACGAGACATTCCTCGTAGTAAAATCAAAAACGTGTTAATGATTAACCATCTTCGCAGATCACACTAGCTACAGATATCACTCGGAAAGCAGGAAAAAAAAAACTGCCTTCGTTCGTTTAGCCGATCCAGGTGGTCGAGCTGGTTAGTGCGGTCAGTGGCGTAGGTAAGGGGGGGATATATCCCCCCCTTAACTCCAACTTTATGAACTTTAAAGGAGAGTATTTCAACAAGAAAAGAATGAAGTTATGTTTGGAAACACATAGTTGTTAGTTAAAATATAAAATTAATTGTAAGGGCGGCAACAGCACTATAGCTTACGACCGTTCCGATATAATTGTAAGTTTATTCATGAACAGACAAGGGTCGTATTGTACATTCTGCGTTGTAGTTTCACATTTAGGTAGATGTGGTAAATAACCATTATGAAAACCAGTAATATAAAAATTCTTTGACAATAATATCGTTAGATCGATAACGCCGGTAAAAAAAAAAAATATTTCTAGACAGTAATTAAGAATATAGTAATTCATGTACTGATAGTTCCAACAAGGCTAGAACGAAGAAAATTTTGAACGTAAAGCATTTAAAATCTATGGTTGAAGCAGTTACTTTCTACGTAGAGAAATAACTTTAACAGGCGTACTCGTTACATTACATATGAATTATAAATTAAAATTACACACATTGGAAAGTTTCGGTTGTAAGATCTAATGTGATCTCTCAGATCATAAGGGAGAAGATAAACTTTTGGTTAACTTTATTTTCTATGGGCAATGCTTCGTAGTAACTTTTGACTTCGACCTGTCACGATTATACGAGGGCAACGCTTGTTAAATTTCACAAACATCCATGCCCCAGGTAGAATTCGAACCCCCCCAACTTTCGAGACGCTGGCCTAATGCCTCAGACTACACGACTAACTCGGTCGGCTATAAGGCGAGAAGAGTCTAACCATTAAAATCAATTATTGAAATTTACGAAGTTTCAATTAAGGAATTTTTTGCCTGACTAATTGCAGCTGAATGATTTTCTGCATTAACGGATGAAACTCTTAATATCACCTAGATGGGAAAACTTTGTTGTTAACTACGTCAATGATTAGTATGATTTCTTAAAAGCAGTTTATGCACTATCTCAGTAACAGTCTGGCAGATCTTCCCCTAAGGTGGTGTTGGCCGGAAACTTTTGAAGAAACAAGTCGGGATTTAGCGAAAACGATTTGTCAAATCTGATATATTTTGGTGTTCATTCCGAGATCTAATTTAATAAGAATATGATGGAAGTAGCATTTTGCTGGGAACTTAAATATATATATATATATATATATATATATATTAGGGGGGGTCGAAAAAATCGAAAGTTTGAGAACCCTTTTGCGGTAGTGCGGAAAAGTTGTACCTACATCTAAGTATTTCCTGTGCGAAATATCAGAATCCTGGGATAATATTTTCTGTTCTGGCACGGGCCCTAAAGTTTCGAAAATTTGGTTAATAAAAGAGAAAAATCTAAAATTTTATAATTTAAAAAAAAATCATAATGCCTTTCGCGCTAGTAACGAAAAGTTGTACTTACATCTAATTATTACCTGTGTAAAATATCAGAACTCTGGAATGATATCTTCTGTTCTGGCACGGGGTCTCAAATTCCAAAAATTCGGTGAAAACATCAAATTATTTTTTTTTTTTTAAAAGTATGATATTTATTACAGCGTCTTTCTGGATCAGGACCACAACGAAAATTTTATTTTAGATATATTTAATTACTATAAAAAGTTTCAGAACCCTGGGATAATATTTTCTGTTCTGGCATTAGGCCTGAACTTGTACAAAAATTGTGAAAAATACATAAACCACATATTCATTCTACAAAATAACTCACTTATTTCAAGTAAAGTAGCAACATTTTATAACTACAAACAGATTAGGTTTAAAATGTTTGATTTATACGAAGACCTTACAGATTACAATCTTTATGTTTTAACAAACAAAAAAATAAGCGCATACATTATACAACTTTCATACGCTATACAAAACATGAAGCAAAAATAAACTGTCAATTTCAGGTTAGTAAAAATCTTTCGCGAAGGTTTCAAATTTTATGATTGGACCTCAATGATGGCATACTCTTTCTAGATTTCAAGGTAGCCCGAATGAAGCCGTCCCGGTTTTCATGGCCGCAAACTTTACTGCAGACTCCGTAACAAGTTGTGCAGTTCTTTCCACAGCTTGGGTGTAGCATGGGAAGTCAATGAATGACCATTGAGCTCGAACATCTGCTTGCAGCATGGCTTGTAAATCTTCGGTTGTTGTGTCATTCAAGACTGGTGGTGGGGTCACTTGGATTGTCTGCCAGTCGATCATGTCGATGTAGTCCTGAGCTTAAAAATTTAGGTTAGGAATGCTGCATTTGCTAACACCATCAGCTTCACCTGTTGCTTCAACTTCTCTGGCTTTTATAACTCTTCGAAATGCAAGGGTCCTAATGTGCGCCCTTTCATCAGTTAGCATCGCAATCAGAATGTTTTCGCGAAATTACTGGGTAAATCACGTCGAGATAAGTTTTATCCAAATATCTAGAAGTCATAATGAATTGGGTGTCGAGCTCCATCCTTAATTGAATGTTGGATTTTGATACGGAACCAGAATGGCACATACACCCTCATAATGAACTCCACTATAATGTTCAGGCTGTGCGAATGTCCCGTTGTGCAAACGCACAATCGTAAGATGCTGTTCGCTGTTGTCAACCAACGGGAAAAGTTGAGGCGCCCTGGATCGCGTTTAGCCAGATCTACCTGACAGATTCCTGAGGAAATGGCAAGAGATCCATCAGATATGTTTGATCCTTAATCAGAATGGATGGATCAATTGTAGG